>JALPQI010001575.1:0-130568 GCA_025490895.1 Thaumatotibia leucotreta | reverse complement strand
GCTGGTGACACATGTAGTCTGACCGGCGTCACCACGCGGCGAAACGCTGAGATGATGATGATCAAATATGTCAGCCGTAGTTTAAACGACTCAAGCAGTTTGCGCGGGCTAACGATAAATACCCATTATTCTTAGGAAAATAAGTACGAAGTTTTAGCATTGTGACTAGCTAATAAGTAATAAAATAACTGTAAAAAGTAAAATGCAAATGAACATGCAAAGATGTTATCTTATCATGCAGCTGGAATACTTGGCGTCGAGACGTGGAGTGTTTTAGAGGAATTTAATTTTTCCGAGAGATGCCAACAACCTGACACTCGTTGTATTTAATTTGTGTCAAGACGATTCTTGCTTTTTTAAACTTGCATTTTTTATCTAACGTTTTCCTCATCATCTAATTTGTCTTAATCATCTAAAAAAACAATTAGGGGTACAGGTGCTTTGTGCAATATTTTAAATGAAATGGGTATTGGGCAATTTATTTTTAAGTCCTCATATTTTATTTCGATAGCCTATGCTAAATTATGGTAAATTCATATAAGTATTCAAATAACATAAATAATAAATGAAATTATCCTTAATGCAACCGCAGTAAGTAGTTTAGTAAAAATTAAATAAATCGAAAAAAAATCTGCGTTTACCGTATCAAATAATGATTTCAATAAGCATGTAACAGATCTACAATTCGTCACGTTGTCCTCCTTTTTAATATTTTTTTTACAAATTTTTCGCAAAAAATAATCGTAAAATAGGTAAAATGTAATGCCGTGAAACATACACAAAATAATTAATCTAACCAATGCAAGTTAATGTTATTAAATACTAAATATACACTGAAGCATCTTTTCCTTAAGGTTCCGTAGTACACTATTGCACTAGTAGTACGTAGCCATGCCGACAGAGTGGTAAAATATAAAGTGTTTTATGAGGGAACGTAAAGTGGGGAGTGATTTTTTTCATTTCAGTCCTGTGTGATTAGTGTTGGATAGGTATTTATAAATTAACCCCTGGAACGCCGCTGTCATAAATTTGCTTTTTGATTAATTACTTTAATTATTTTATATTATAGTCCAATTGGCTTGTGACAGATCTGTCACTAGGCACTCCAGGGATTAAAAGGGGTTTATTACAATTCTTTTTTGGTATTGTTAATATTTTCCAAAATAATTACTCCGAAAGATCAGTAAGTACTATTTATACCTGGTGGCGACGATTTAGTAGATATTGATTAAAGTTTGAACATAATTATGACCCCGGCTTTGTAGGACAGGTTACTATCAACTAGACTACATAGGACGTCTTAATCTACCATGCAAAGAAAAAACGAATATTAATTTACTTATTCTCGATAACCCATACCGCTTTTGTTCCAGTTTGATTTGATACAGGCATTTAATAACAATGCTAACACCTAGAATGGTATTCCGAAATGCCGGATACCGTGTGAATCAGGTAATTCTAGCCAAGCCTACATTTTGGAATAGTTTTATTTTATAAAACAATAGTCTATTTAGATCTAACATAATACTTATGGCAGTGAGAGGCATAATTATAACAGAGACGAAAAATTAAATGGGCGATTCCTTAGACTGTGTGAAATAACCCTGTAAAAATTGCAAAACCCTCGATTATGTAACCTGATAGTTGATAGTTATGGAACCTGAGTACTGGATCTTCACATAATAATATCGTAGCTTATCAGTCGCAAAAAGTCTTGATAGTCATAATATTTAGTAATCCATTTTTTAATTTTTCCGCCAACTCGCTCGATTTTTGTAGACCACACTCTTATAAATTCGTCATGTATTTTTGAGACAGCGTGTACCTATTAATTTTATGATGCTTGTTGAGTATGAGAACTCCGTTTTTCACAGAATATAATAATAATATAGGTGTATCGCCATTTTGAATAAACATGCAATTTCACTCTTGAGGTGACAATTACATACAGGATACAGGGTGATTAATCCAAATGGGTCAGTATAGAGGTTTTAAAAACCATAACAGATAGCGAAATCTTGTCATAGAAACTATGAGGTAGAATTTAGTAGAAAGAAAAACCGCATTCATACGTATAGACTTACAAAAATACGTGCTCGGCCCAGGAATCGAACTTGGACATTTGAAAAAAATAATTTCGTTATTTTCCTTTGGATATCGGGTGTGTAGCTCTTAAATAGTAAATGTTACTAAGAAACATGATATCTAAACCTAATAAAATGCATTGTTTTTAAACAATGAGGGGGTGTCGAAACCAAGGAGGTTTTCTACTGAATCCCTGTATAGAGAAAGTGGGGTTCTCACTGTGCGTCAGCTTTTCATCCTACGAAGCTCTGTCATAGCATAGCATAGCTCTGTCATACAAAATGCCTAATTACTCGCTAATGATGACAAAATGTAATTTCGTCTTTCCTTTACCTACTATAAGGACACATTTTGCTAGTAGATTCGGATTATACAGGCAACTAGCAATCTACAAAAAAGTCAACAATATTTGTAACATAAAGTCTTGTTCCGTCAGAACAGCTAAACATAAAATCATAACGTACCTTAGCACCTTGAACTGTAACGAATCCGAAACAGTAGTATCTTAACCACACTCATACACATACACTCATAAACACATACACGCACACATACACACACAGTCACACTCATTTATGTACAATAATGAAGTAGGTAGTTTTTTGCTGCTTTCTTCTGATTATAAATTGTGATTTCTCTACTAGATTTAAACATTTTGAGATACATTTAAAGTATAAACTCTTTAGCGCACTCTAGCAACTAAATGTTTGGCAATTTTTATATAAGTGTCATTCTGCGATACAGGCATAGCCTAGTGCAGGTGTCACGAGCAATACTATTATGTATTTCTGTGTCCACAGTATTTTATTTACCTTTAAGATTATAAAATAAAGGCTGTCCCAGAAGTAAAGAGACAAATTTCAAATTTCGAACTATTTAAAAATATTTTTATTTTTCTAAGAAAAATTACTGTCATGGCCATCGCATGCATCAAATTTGTAAAATTTAGTGGGAAATACGATTATATTATTGAAATTTTAATAATGAAAAGCGCTGATCACGAAGTATTTGCTAAAGAGTTGTTCAGAATTATGAATGTCATGGAAAAACGGACACGATATGTATTTTTTCTTCAGAGGAGTAAGGAGGACTACTTTGTATCGAATTGTAAAGCGTTTTGAAGAATCGCATGAATATATTTTCAAGAAGATTCCGGGAAAAAAAGTACGTGTTCCGTAGCTATGAACATAAATATAGTAAAAAAAGTGTATGAACGGAATCCTTCGATGTATGTTAGAGCTGCTGCGGATAAATCGAAAAATATCGAAGTCAAGTATAGCTCGAATTGAAACATGCGACCTAAAGCTTAAAGCATTTGCAAAACTGTCAGCTCCTAAGTACTTTAAGGACCAGGAAGTGCGAGCTAAAAGAGGATGCCGAAGAGCCTATGAAAAAACACTGAAAAAAGTTGTCATAATTGATGATGACACTTTCGTGACCGTGGACCCAACGGATATTCCTGGGAAGCAATACTACCATGCGGCTTGACGGGACTCCGTAGATTATTCGCCAAAAATTGTAGCAAAGGTCAAATTTTCAATAAATATCTCGTTTGGCTAGCCATAGACCAAAATGGCAATACGTCTTAACCATATAATTATTTGCACAGGCTCTACGAACGCACGTATTTATTTGAGAGAATGGATGATAATGCGATAAATTTCGTTCATAGATAAGCATTACCAGAGGGAAGAAATTATATTCTGGCTGGATATGGCGTCATGCCACTACGCTACGGAAGTCACTCAACATCTAGAGGCTGCAGGTATAGATTTTATACAAAAACATAACAACGCCCCAAATGTTCCCCAATCTCCTGGTATTGAAGCTTATTGACCTTTATGTAAACGTGAATATAAAAAACAAACAGAAAAACACAAATCGTTGGCTGGATTTAAGCATAGATGGACTAAATTGGCTAAAATTGTGGCAGCTACTTCTCGAAAAGCTGTAATGAGACGAGTAGCAATCAACCTTAGAAAAATTGGCTACGGAGGCTTTGCACAAGCAAAATTAATATAAAGTAGCAAATAAAATGAAATTCTGAAAGAAACTAAATGTAAGTAGTAGTGCTTTGTAAGATTTTTTATTAAATATTTTCATTCAAATCTTGTCTCTTTACTTCTGGGACAGCCCATTAGTTATGTTTAATAGTTTTTACTGTATCAATAAACTATTTTGATTTTTTTGATTTTATTTTTTATTTTTCAATACACCAGCGCCGTACATTATCCGTTGCAATAGTAATTGGAGCCCCAAGCCATTCAGGAATTGTTTTAACGTTATAAATCAAAATGTTAGAATTTTCTTACTACCCGTTTTTTTTGACATAGTTCTAGAGTGGCCTAGGATTCCAATTGGTTCAGTGTACGTTTCTAAGGCTAGTTTAAAAGGTAATCTAATTTAAATCTTATCCTTTTAACTTATCGCACCGGACACGTAGTATTTTGGGACCCAATTCGAAGTAAATACGCTAACATCTCGTTACAAGTTTAAATACGTTCCATGAAAATTACAAAAATTGTACATAGTCCATAGTCAAATGCGTAAAACCACAAATCAGCGCGCGTTGCGAGTTCATCAATAGGCTATCATCAGGACAACTGGACGTATTGTGTGCCTCACACTGACCGCAGAGCGAGTGAATCCGGTGCTGCGGCATTACGCGCATCATTTTATGTACAAAAACAATAGGCAGTAATTGAAGTAGCTAAATTGGCTTAAACGCTTTAAATAAATATGTCTGTCTGTGTTTATTATTTAAAAGGGTTATATCAAAATGCACAAATGTAGAGCATAATATTTTGCTGACTTTCTAGTCGAATAAGCGTCTTCAAAACGTATTCGAATGAGTAAAGGAGTTTATGGAATAACACGTCGAGTTATTCAAAAATCAAACTTAGATCTGTATACAATGACATATAGGTAGTCGATCTATGATATATTTTATCTAAATCGTAAGTTCATACTCGGTCTTTCGATAGACAGTAGCCGTACAGTCAAGTGCAAAAATAAGTATCGATATAATCCGCTCATAAATATGTTACGACGTTCTTATTACGCAGAATTAGAGTGCGCTGGGACATATTTTTGAACATTTTTGTGTACACCTTATTTTGTCTTTGACTGTACCACGAGCTGTCGTGTCGTCGTGTTATTAACGCGAATTTATTTTGGATCCGGCTCGCTCGCACCAATACTGGAGTACGAAAGGGATGGATAGAAAGTAAGTTCGCATTAATAACATGAGGACAGCTCATGGTAAGCACACAGGGTAACTGCCAAATTAATCCATTCCTTGACTCTTTAAATTGTAGTCGATTCTCGGCATTTGCCGGTAGGCATAATGCATGATTTATTTTTATTTATACCTACAAATGTAGTTGTATTGAAGTCTTAAATCATTCCATGTATAATCCATACCCGAGTCAATAAAATAATATTTCTAAATGATAGGATCGGATTTGTTCTTACAATTCAAGGAAAATATATTGGAAAATTTGAGATTTACCAGACTCAATGTATTTATGTAGGTGTATTTATGTAGGATATTTGAATGATTCTTTCCTTAGTTTAACCACTTGAACGTCCACCCCGCGCGACCATATTCCGGTCAACTGTCCGGGTTTTTTTAGCGACGTACGCCCCGCGCTGCGCAGTCACAAGATTTTACAAAAACGTTTATATTTTCTAAACTACTTAAGGTATAATAATAAAAAAAATCAGGAGTATAAATGAAAATACAATGATAATCATTGTAAAATACCTAATGATTCTTAACTATAATCAAGGTTAAACTTAAGACATCGGTAAAAAAATAAGAAAGATAACCTTCATATTTTAAACTCACTTGACAGGTCACAGGATCACACTGTCAAAAACTTAAGATGATACACATTATCGTACAGAGCACACGTTCCTGGTCATTTTTATGTATAATAACCCCAAAAATATGTAAATTAACGTGAAATACTTACGACATAACTAGGAGTCCTTAGCAAACACTCAGGCAGTTTGACCCAACACTGACAAATTATAATTTTTTATCGACTAATTTTTTATAAACTAGTTTATTAGGCTACGTTGTTGCAACAAGGGAATTAGGAAATAATGCCTCTATATTTCGCTAAATGCCGCTATAATCAACTGTGTCTCCTTCGACTTCATGGGATAGTATAGTATCCACGAACAGTCTACTGCCTTTTTTGTTTGGATACTATGCTATCATCGGACGTTCAAGTGGTTAATGGGTCACCTCTTCGAGTCAATCGATACATTGTATATTTAAGAATTTGTTATGTAATGTAGTACATACATCGTAATTTAATAATACACCTTTTCAATTAACTACGGAGACGTTAATTTGCAAGTAGTTTAAGTTTGCGTTTGCCGTGCTCATCTACCTACAATCAACTCCAAATACAAACACAGTTCACCTGTAAAGGTACGATACGGAAATTACTTGGTTTAGTTTTACTTAGTTCCGAAGCTATTTGCGGGGAAATTTGCTTTCACAGCACAATTACCTGCTCGGTGATTTTCTTGGAGCGGTGATTAAACGAGCTGTTGGATACTAATTTTACCAAAAGGAGAAGAAAGGATACGCAATAAGAAATCGTGGTTTTTATTAGTGAAGTGTGGAAATTGTTATATACCTACTATTGTGTACTTACCATGTATTTAATAATACCGTGATACCGTCATATTTAATAATCTGCATAATGTAATTAAGTCAAATAGTTTACGTAAAAAGCATAATTATGGTATGTAACTAGTTTAAGGGGTGCTACGATACTTATGATTTGTAATTATTTAATCGGTGCGTTTTAATAATGTAGGTACCTAAAGTATTCTCCCAATTTTCAAAAATAGTGTGTAGGCACAAAAGGAAGAGTGTAAAAATTATACCTTTTTACTATGATTTCACTATCCTTCCGTCCTTCTGTCGGCTTGTCACTTGACTGTATCTCATCACAGGTGACATTTTTCTGTTGAAAACAGAATAAAAATAATTATTTAAGTTACCTCTCATCTCGTCATTTCATACAAGAAAGGTGATTGTTTTGTATTTCATATTATTTAATAGTTACACGCTTGAAACATTCACAAAATGTTTCGTTTCATTCATTGATAAATAGTGAAGAACTAATATCTAACATGCTTGAGTCTGACTCGCTCTTGATCGATTTTTCTTATTACTAATACTATTCTAAATACAATATACAAGTGTGTACCATCGCGTTCCAAACCTTCAGCAAATCGTCGTAGTCACTACTTTTATGAACATTACCGATTACATTAATTCCTGTCAATTTACCGTCTTATCGGGATCGACAACCCATTCATTACGGACGAGTGCGGGCTACGAGATCTGTCAGCAATTTGACGCAGCCACAAGAAATTAGGTTATGCAAATTGGACGGTTATTGAGCCTCCCGTGCTGTCATTCAAGTAAAGCCAATAGATATCACTGTTAGATAAATACACAATTTTCTGAGCGATAGCTGAAATTGGCTTTTGCTTAGTCGCGAATAGATAAATTCACCCTTGTACGTACTGGTATTAAGTATGTATATTATTTAAATAACTCTTACAATAATATTTCAAACAAGCGCTAATAACTAACTATGCACGGCTATTGTCTAATGTTAATGAACTCTGCATGAACTTCATAAATCAGACATACATGTAGAATCGTACCATAGGCACATATATTCGTATTATGTTACAATAGCAGATTTAATGACATGCGATTTTCATCCGTTTATTATGATTGACCATATTCAATACGTGATAGCGAGTAGATAATTTTAATGAAGTTTAATTAGTGTGAAATAATTGAGTTCCGCTTGAAGCGCCTGTTAAAATTCACCCTAACAGGAAGCACTTTCCTGTATAAACACTTCCCCTGTTGTTAATGGATTAGATAATTATTAGTTTGGAGCTTAACAATGTAATGTGCTGTGCTTGACTAGAAACTAAACCTTTCGGCTTTGACTACACAAGTTTAAGGACCATAGCTCAGATTGTAGGTGAGCAACTTTACTAACAACTCTAACTGAATTGTGTTTCCTGGTGAGAATACTAAGGCAGCAGTTAATAGGATCCAGTAGGAGGTCTGGTAACACCAACATTACATGGAGATACTACGCATTCAAATGTGTGTATTTGTAATTCCTGCTGTCGTATCAACTCTACTGTTGTGAACGTTGGTGGCTGAAAGATATTAAATGAGAACAGTTTCTTTTAAGAATTATATGATTTCGGAATAGTTTATTAATTTTTTATCTTGTTAGGTGTCTTGCAAGACACGTAGTCAAACAGATGGGTCTTTTACAGTGATGTTACAATATTGGATTCACATGTACTTTATGGCGAAAAAAAACACCGTTAGGAAATCTGCATACATCTGCGAAGAAATTCAAGGATGTATGTGAAGTTCCGAACAAGAATTGGGCCAGCGTTGAAACCACCCAAAATAGGTACGTTTGATGTCGAATCGCGGAAAAATAGCCAGGACAATACATTACAATACAAATACATTATTGGACTCATATTTTGAATACCTAGTTAAAAGATGCGAAGACAAATCTATCAAAAGCAAGATTTTGTTAAATATTAAAATATTGTACATATTTAGATAAATAAAAATATATATAAATTTAGCATTACTAATTAAGAATAAGCATTTAATTTTCTCCTGAATGGTTAAAGAGATGGGATTTCAATTTATCTACTGGGTAACATCGGGGACGTGATCCAAACTGTGAGACGCGTGTTAAGATGGTGTTTTTGAACAAGGTTTCCTATGGGATGTCTAAATATTTTATTCTGTACTATGGTACAAAACAGAGAGTTACATGCAATGCAATACTGGGCTTTTTTGTCAGCCACCGTAGCCTACCAATTGGTAGTGACCCTGCCTACGAAGCTGGAGGTTCGGGGTTCGAATCCCGGCGAGGGCATTATTTGTGTATTTATTTATCACAAATATTTGTTCCTTGGTCATGGCTGTCTTTGTATTTAAGTATCTATATGTATCTATCTATTATATATATCGTCGCCTGGTACCCACATCACAAGCCTTGATTGAGCTTACCGAGGGACTAGGTCGATTTGTGTAAGATGTCCCAAGATATATAATTATATATATATTTTAATAAGACAATCTAGCCTGCTGTATACTGTGATCGAAATTGTATTTGATATATTAAGATTTTAGTTTATGTGATAATGTGTATTCGTTTAATTCATAACCGTCTCCTAACTTAGCCAGCTCATTAGCCCTGAAATTTGAGCTTTAATCCCTTGTAAAATAAGATTGGCTGCTGGTAACCACAGTTCTGAAAAAAAATATACCCGTAGTTAACTGTCACTATTATTTCCTCTAGCACGATCTGGGATTAATCAAACACGGGATTAACTGCTCATGTCCACATATGTTTAATTACTTATGCTAGCCATTTAACCTCGAGTAAGCGACCTAAATGGATTTTATTTTATTATGTATGATGCAAATATTCATAATATTATTCATATTGTTTACTGTGTCTTCAGTAAAATTTAGTATACAAATATTAAAAAAAACTTGTTCTCTTGATATAATCATGTTTATCGGTTTTTCTTTTAAGAATTCTCATGTGTGTCTGCGAATGTGTGCAATCACTCGCTATGTGTAAATTTGTTCTATCACTATATGTGAGTTCCTGTAATTGGCTTTCTGCTATGCTATTCTCTTATTCACACATTCGACGCTGCGTTCGTCAACGAGCTCGATGTCGAGACAGCCTTGTCTAAAATCCTAGCTGTTTGATTTGACATTAGGAATCGAGGCTGTGAGCGAGGTTGTGGTCGAGTTCGTCGCTGTTTTTCGTTAGAGAATACGATGTTCGTACATTAAACGTCAAACTCTCGACGCAGTGTAGTACCAGCTCACGCCGCATTTGTCGCCGAGCACTTAGTGTCGTTTAAAGTACATTAGTGAATACCATTTTTAGGCTCGCTCGACGCTGCCGCAGCTCTGACACAGCGCTGACAGCAAGGCGGTTTCCTTAGTGAATAACACTGCTGTTTGTATTCTTACTTACTAAATATTTAAGATGTGAAGCTGTTGGTTCTCCTTGAATTAAAAAAAAAATGGGTTTATAATATTATTATAACCCGATAAATTACAATACTACACGATGATTCTTAATCCGTGATCAGGAACCATTTTTTCTAACTCAGTAATTGATGGGGATTACGTTAAAGTAGTAATTACGTGAAAACAAATTTACTAATTTTTTAATCATGTTTTAATTTTGAATTAAATTTTATCCTAAAATCCTTGTCACTGTACTACTACCATATCGGATTTAATGAGGTTGTATTGTAATCTCTTTACAAAGTTATTAGCAATTGTCAATTTATGAGTAAACCTTGCCCATGACATTGTCAATCACTTTTGTCATACGCATAATAAACAAAGTCATAGTCACGGATATTGAATGAGAAAATTATAATTATTTACCAAAAATCATGCCTCCACCACATCCGTACTCAAACATACAGCGTTACGATACTGTACGTTTGTCAATACAAACGAATAGCACAAGGCGAACCCAACAGTTATTTCACGGACTTCATCTAAACATTCCGATCCCCGGACACAATTTAATAAATCGCATGCACCAAAAATCTTCGCGACTTGGGACAGTTTACAGTGCCACAACATGCTCTAGCACCCGGACGACCTCGTCATCATCCTGACGATTTGGATCAACAAATCTTAAGATTCTTTGCTGAAGAAGATTTCGAGTGAATCAATCCAATCACAGGAACAATCAAGCGGATCTGTGTCAAGAACAACACGGTGGACATTTTGAACACTTGTTAAATTATGTTTAAAATAATGTTTTTTGTTTTAGTTGGTCAGGTATGCAGTTTTATTGTTTTTATTTAATTATTAAATTGTACTGTATGAAAACAAATTGCTTTACTTGCTCAAGATTTTACCAAGTTTAGGTAATGCACGTTAACATAATCTCCTATCAATTATGTTCGTCGTTATCAGTGTTGCACTGATAAGATAATGAGTAGATAGGAGTCTTTATTGACATAAGATCCGTCAATTTCCCGTTTCCCGCCATACTGATGGCACTTGACGTATCGTAGTTAAACTTATACTGTAGGATGACCATGTATTAAGTGGTAATTTGTTTTAATTAGGTTTTCACTTTTAATTAATTAAACAGTGAAGAAATAACTTGAGACCTCGCCGAATAAGTTTAATTTGGGCTAAATTTTAATGTTTTTCTACTCCTGATCACGGATTAAGAATCATCGTGTATATTTTATAATAATATTAATATGTATGGTAACTAAAAAATACGTCACAAAATGATCAATTGATTACGTACGACTGGTACGAGTAATGACATTCCTACCAGCGAAATTCCACAAGTGAGCAACTCATCGAGGAAGCTCCCTTCCTCAACCTCATATGTGTATAATGTGCGGGGAAGCAATTTGTTGCTCCTTGCATTCACAAGGCATTGTGATCAAAGGTAATGTGCTTAGCACTCATACATGCAACGACAAGCTGGCAATCTTCATATCAAGTTACTTCGTACGATATTGTCAGCATCAGTTTGTTCTACAATGTATTATATTTTGGTAATGTGTACTGCTACTTGTCCTGAGGCACTACTTTTTTATGAACGGCAACTAAAATGCGTGTCTAATTTATCATAACAGGTACGAGTATTATAGTACATACACACACACACACACACATATATATTTATATGTAATTACCAAAATCATGGAATAATAAACGTAGTAATATTGTGTCTACAGAATCAATGATAGAAAATGTAATCCTGGAATTAAGTCATTGTGATTGAAAAACTAATAATAATCAATAAACTTTCCTTTATAGAAGATTGCTCATGGACACTGTGATGATGCTGCTGCCCGCTAGACACATTAATGCAATCGCCAACGCCAGCTTGCCCAGCGTGGCGATTCTGGGTATTTACCTCCTAATGCGTCAATACGCATAGTTAATAGGAGAGGCCTACGTCCAGCAGTGGACTGAGAGAGGCTGATGATGATGAGGTAATCAATAAATAAACGGTTTTAGTTGTTTATTATTGGTATGTCACCCTACTAGTTTACTTAATATGTTTGAACTTAGCACAGACAAAAAAAAATCAAAATGTTCTTTTTTTTAAATATAATATGTATAAATATTTTAATACCTACTGATAGACTACTACTAGTTAGTAGGTTATCTTCGTCCTAACAATATGTCTTTATCATGAGCTGGCAGTGTGCGCTTTAACTTTACGACATAACTTACTACCTATCTCTCTCTCTCGCACTAATGTATACCCGAGTATGAGTGAGATAGACAGGAATTAGATTACTTGAACGGTCCACGGAAAAAAAATGTCCAGTGCTTCACAAAAATCAGGGCAAATTCACACCTTATTCTGTTAAAAGTAAAGTGGTTTTTCCTTATATAATTTGAATTGACTAGACATGATCTTTCCGTGGAGGGTCCATTTTGTCGATTCAGTTACTCGTGGTAGGAGTACTGGCCATCACGTTCAATAGAAATGCGCAGTGCCTTATTAAGTATTCCAATACAGGAACGTGTACGAATATAGCGAATTTATGTAAAGTCATTCTAATCATCATATCCTCTCAGCTCACTACCTGCCGGTGTTGCAGACGAGTTGGCTGTATTCACAATCTGCATAGCACTGGGGATTCCCTATTCAACTTCGAAGTGCATTGGAAGATCCAAGCTGCGCTTCATACGCAAACCTTCTACGAGTATTCCAAGGATACTTGGAATAAAATTTGTAAAAGCTAAGAAATGTTTTGCTATTGAGCCTTACGGTTTCGGTCAATCGGAAGCACTTTTATTTTCAAATTGAATTGAATTAGATGTTTGTAAAATGGCTTCATCATCATCAGCCTATCTCAGTCCTGCTGGACGTGCGTAGGCCTCTCCTATTAACTATGCGTGTAGACGCATTAAGAGGTAAATGCCCATAGTCGCCACGCTGGGCAATCGGATTGGCGATCGCAGTAGTATACCCGCTATGACGACGATGCTGCCCATCATCAATCTTCTCTCAAGAATGGTCAGTGACACTTCAGTATTCAGTACCTATATTTATTGCTTTCACAGGTAGTAAGTACACAGGTAGCACTTCAATCCCTTATTTGGCTCTTACGACACCCGTGATAGATTTGGGGTGGTCACAAATGTAATCTTACTGCTGTTAGGTACTACACGGAAAAAAGGCTTCAGTAGTACCAGGCCTATCCAACTAGCTCGTTCGGTTCGAACTGTCAGAGCCACCCCGAGGAGGCTACGAGTAGGCCCGCACGGCGAGCGGGGACGCACGTTGCGCACTCGTGAATGTTGTTCGTCGAATATCTTCTGTACGTACGTACTAATTCGACCGCTGTCAGAGAATTGATTATAAAAAATATCTAAAAAAGGTAGTCATTAAAATAGTAAGATAATTTCATTTTTTAAAAGGAAGCATCTTTATTTTTCTGAAAAGGTACGAGTTACGAGATAGCGCACTTCTACAATGAAATTTAGCATAGGCATTTAGCGTTGTGCGGTGGGAATTTGAACTTAGGTAAGAGTATCGTAGCAAGAGTCATTATTTCTTTAAATGGGTTTTCTGTATTTGTACTAATATGTATTTTGTAGTAGTACCTGTATAATTTTCATATTACTATGAATTCAGTATCTACATGATTAATCTTATTAAATGAGCAATACACAACGATCCACAAAAAAATGCCTTAATGCAAGAAAATTTGCTAATTACTTTTTTTAAGGTTTTTGGGGGTTCCGAAGTGAACTACGAAATGTCTGAGATATACGATATATACTATACATGAATTGCGTGTTCAATGCAAAATAACTGCGCTAATCTATGAAGTTATTTGTCACTGTGTGCAAGATAGGTGCAACTTAGCTCTGGTGAAAAACTAATATTACCATCTGTTAAAGGCACCGCACGGTACTGCAATGTCACTACATAGTAATAAACTAAGTCGCTGTTGTTGTTTTTCCGTCCTTTTCTGTGCTTAAATCTTTAAAAAAAACCCAACTGATTTGAAGAGGAAAGTTTGCGGCGGCGCCGGCGTGTGTCTCTAATTAGAGAGTCTATGTACATAGTGATTGTATTGTACAATTGTAAAAAAAGCCGTGAACGTTATTTATTACAAGGAAATTCTGTAGTATGTAGGTATACTTAGTATCAGCATTGCACCCGTGCAAAGCCGTGGCGGGTCGATAGTTGGAGATAAAAGATAAACCAATTGTTACATTATTTATGTCAGGCATCTAATAAAGAATAGGTACATGTATAAAATTGTACCTATTGCATAAATCTCGAACGTGTAATGAACTAGCTAATAATAGCTTCACCGGTTAATCACGCTCATTACTAATGTAGGTATCTATCGAAAGTTATCTACCCTTACACGAGTACCGTAGTTACTTTTAATGGATGTCTACGGCCATAATTTTCCTTAATTAGTAGGCTTAACTAAACGCCTTAACTTTTTGCCAGGAATGAATTATATTGAAAACTCAACATCGTTCATTTAGCGCAAATCACTATTCAAAAGAGTTATGCATATAGTAATAGTCTTAATAAACCAGAATTATTTTTTATATGCTATCATATCATATCATCAATGACACTAAAAATAATGAATAGAATTATAAAATATATAAATCAAATGTATTAAATCAAACTCCCTTAATGGGGAACACCATGAATATTTTTTACTCGTTAAAGCTACAATCGTTTTTCTTCGTCAAAAATAATAGTTTCATGAATTGTGATTTAGCATTTCCATTTTTGCTGAAGCTTTCTAATAAAATATACATTCAGTTTGATTTAATCTTATTCGACTAGCCGTTATGAAAATGTCAAGAAACATCAGAGATCGAGAAAGGGTCGCCTTAACGGAAATGGAAATGGTTTTTATGAACGTCCGCTCCCGTAACTAACTCACAGAGATTTATTTTAATCTTCGCTTTGCAATACCTGCTATAGTTATATTTCAATAATATGTTAATTATACTTGCTACATAAAATAAATGTAACAAAAATTATGGTTATACTTTGATAGGTAGATTCAATATCTCATTTCTTAAAGAAAACATAGGAAAATACTTATTTTTTTTATGGAGTCAGGCCAATCAACACAACAGTCTCCTACGATGTTTGACTTTTTATAACTTAAGGTCTCTGCCCACTAAACCTTACCATACCATGACCGTAGCATGAACGTATCAGACAAAAACTATTCTTTGTATTGTCTGATACGTTCATGCTACGGTCATGGTATGGTACGGTCTAGTGGGCAGAGACCTTTATCGTGATGTGTTATTTTCGAACTAACTTACTTCATTAGAACGTGACAGATGGATGATATACCTTATAATACTTTGTTGATTTTCCATATCGTTATTTTATAAAGCATATCTCAACATTTTTATACCCCGTTATTATTCCCGTAATTGTTTCATCAACTATTCACTTTAATGAAATGCGTTTTACAGAAAATATCCATAGACAATTATCTTAACTTGGTGCATTTTCATTTCATAAAATTACAAAAAATACAAAGTTATTTTAAAATGTGTAGTACAATTGAATTTGTAGAAACGAGGGGGAATAGGTGCGGAATTTAATTTCGGCACCGATGCGTCCGTAAAGTGCCTTCTTCGCCCCACCTGCCTCCGTACACCTGTTAACGTGTTCCTACACGAAACTGTAATAACATTGTCAAACACGTATTTTATTTATACATACTGTAACGTGCTTGGTTGTTAGCTGAGGCGGCTGATAAAAGTAGTAACTGTAAAAACATTTTCGATATCTTTTCTAGGTACTTACAACAAATTTGTTTGTGGAATACGAGTATCGATCGGTCTGGGGCCTATTTCTCGTACCTTATTAGACTAGTAATATTAGTCCATGGGCTAATATTTTTTACAAGTTTACAAATTTGCGTTTCTCGAAGCCACTCTAATAAAATATTAGTTATTAGTTACCAACTAATAAATATTAGCTAATATTATTAGACCTAATATTTTGGTTTTGGTTTCTCGAATACAAAGAAAAATATCTACACTTGTAAAATACACTCATAAAGCTATTAGTCGCCGAAGCTTGGTAAAAAATATTAGTCCAAACTATTAGCGTGTTACTTATCACAGTTAACTAAAGAAAATTATAAAATGTGGACGGATTCGGATGAGAAATCATTAAAATTGTTAATTCCTTCAATTTTTACGTTTATCTATTTAGGTTAACGTATCCAAAAAGCTACCAAATAAAATATCTCTGGCTTCCAATATATTCCTTAAAACCATTAACTTCATATCCATTCTAAAGGTGCGTTTAAACCAAAAGAGCATTCGCTGTTCTATCGCCCGTTCTACGAAATCCACCAATTACGTTTTGTGTAACGATCGAATTTCGTAGAGTGTGGGTTAGAATAGCGAATGCTCTTTTGGTTTGAATGCACCTTTAATAAATTTAGATGTTTGATTTTAACTAAACAAAAAATTTGCTCTTTACCGCCAATGATTTTTTTTAATATGTAATTAAGGCATGGGTAATAGCCCAATCAGCCAAGCTAGACTAATATTTTTTATTAGTTTACCATTATTAGAGTCTGGCTAACGAAAGCTGAGAATGAGTTTTTTACGGAACTTTTCATATGGCATCACAGCTAAATTGTCAAACGTCATGTTCTGTCTTTCGTTCGACTTGACACCCATTGCTCGCTTTCCACAATTGCAACGTTTTAAGGTTATGATGAAAAATACTATGAAAACTAATGTTCGTAAGCTGCTGCGTACTATAATAAGTAAATATAAAGAAAAACAAGAGGAGAAAATCATCGCTTAAAAGGAAAAACATGAGTGTTTACACACGATATCGGTGTTCCTAGGTTAGTACGTAGTACCATTTTGATACTTACCTTTATTCAATAAATTTTCTTGTACTCATTATCTAATATACTATCGACTATAATAGATTTAAGTTTGTATTTATGTTAGGTTGATTTAAAATGGTCATTTGTTTTTTTTACCAGAAGGTCTGGGAGAGGTTGAAGGAGTTAACGCTGTCAAAAATACGGTAGAAAAGTTATGCGAGTTGGAGAAGCCTCAGATTGGAAATCAATGACTGACCATGTCATTCGTGTGGAAGATAAGTACAGCGAAAGAGACAATGTCATAAAAACTGCATTAGATGAGTTTATTATGTGATTTATAATAATAATAATAATATTGACGCTGTCAACGTCAGACGTGTTTTTTAGAAAATTTTCTGTTATTTTGATAAAAAATGTATTTATTGGCTGATATACTCCATCTTTGTACAATTTTAGCGGTAGAAGAGATACCGCTAATGAATGTACCGACTCGCTAATATACATCGAGAGAAAACATAACAGAAAATCATGCAAACTAGAAGCAAAACACGGAGTCAAGCGTCCACACTATCCGCACGCCCACCACCATCGTCCGCCTCGTCCTCCTCCTCCTCTTCGGAATCGTCGTCGGGTGAAGAATTCGCCACTGCACCCGACACCAGCGTGTCGAGCGACGAGCGCGGACCGCCGCCGCCGCCGCCACGACCACCTGCGCGACGCGGACGGCCACCGCTGCCGGCACGCTTGGGGCCCGCGGGACATCCTGCCCCGCCCACGGCTCCCGCTGCCGGTGGTGTAGTGCGACGCATGCAATGGTCTCAATCCATGAACGAGAACGTCATGCGCGCCTACTATGGGGCTACAGAGGGAGAAACTAATCTATCCGCGTATCGTGTCCGGATGCTTCCTCTGTTTCAGGCCCTTGAACCAACCATAAATGTGACTGCGCAGCGATTATCGGATCAAGTGCGAGTCATCCAACGATTAAAGCGGCTGGATGACTCGACACTTGATCGGCTTCGCCTGGAGGCTCTCCCTGTTCGTGCGGCCTCCGCTTCGGCGCGGGACCCGCCCGCCATGTCGCCGGATCCGGTGCCGGCACCCGACCTGGCACCGGGGGCACCGCGGGTTGATCCCAGTGCCGACGGGGATGACGTTACGAACCTGAGTGTGAGTACTTCATACAATGAGCAATTGAGGAGGACTCTGGAAGAGGCGATTATGCAGCATCGCTTCACACCCGACTCTAGGCCACGATTACCACGTTTGCCCATGAATAGGCGCAATCTAGCGTTGATGGGAGCCCTAAACGCTTTACTGAAGCCGTATATACGATCCAGTAAAGATTTGGAAGATACGCACTCGATCATGTACTGCGGGGCCATCGCGGCGTGCCGTGTTGCTCGAGTCAAGTTTACGGACTCTGACAGTGCACCTAGGACCGCCGGAGGTGACCCCGCATGGCAGGTGCGGATCGAGCGTCGTATCGACTCGTTTAGGACTCTCATTGCAAAGCTGATCTGCTTCAGGGGGGGTAACAACCGCCCCCGAGTAATGCGCTTTGTGAACCAGGCGTTCGCGGGAACGGGTATTGCACCCCGCGACTACATGGCCAACCTCACAGAGCGCATCGACTTTCTGAAGCAGAAGATTTATGCATGGGCAAACCGTATTCGCCGCTACAGAGAGCGTGTGAACCGATTCCAGCAGAATCGCCTTTTCCAGAGTGACCAAAGGAAGGTTTACCGAAAGTGGGAGGAAACCGACTACCGTGTGTCCGACGCGCGGTTGCCGGATGCTACTGCTATGAGTGATTTCTGGCGTAGTATCTGGTCAGCGCCCGTCGGACACACCGAGGGTGAATGGATGACCGTTGTCGAACGTGAATGCGAGACCATCGAACCTATGGGGGCAGTTACCATCAGCCCCGATGACGTAAGTTGTGCTATCCGCACGACTCAGAACTGGAAAAGTCCTGGGCCGGATAGATTGCACAACTTCTGGCTAAAATGGTTTCGATGCTCGCACTCACGATTGGCAACGCAATTCCAACAAGCCCTCGAGCGCGGTTCCCTGCCACCTTCCTTAACAACTGGAGTAACCTTCCTGCTCTACAAGTCCGGTAGTACCACGGAAGCGAAGAACTACCGACCCATCACGTGCTTGCCCACAATGTACAAGCTCCTTACATCCATTTTGAGAGTTAAAATTAACACGCACATTGTTGCGAACAATGTTTTGGCTCCTGCTCAAAATGGATGTAGGGTTGGGTCCCGTGGTACTAAAGAGCTCCTCCTCATTGACATGACCATTTGCCAGCAAGTCCGGCGTAACAAGGGGGCTCTCTCCGCTGCTTGGATTGACTACAAGAAGGCCTATGATTCGGTGCCTCATTCATGGTTGGAAAGGGTCTTGGAGCTGTATAAAGTTAATGCAACTTTAAGATCCTTTCTTGGCGCGTGTATGAGGCAGTGGACCACAGTCCTTCGTCAACCAGGAGGCGGGGATGGCCCCTCTGGTCCGCAGGACTTCATAAGGATCGAGCGAGGAATATTCCAGGGTGACAGTCTGAGTCCCTTATGGTTCTGCCTAGCTCTGAATCCGCTCAGCACCCTGCTGAAGGATTCAGGACTAGGTTGCCGGCTTCGGAGAGAGGGTGAAGTCATTTCTCACCTTCTGTACATGGATGATCTCAAATTATTTGCGCCAAATAGCCAAGACTTGTTGGAGCTACTGCGAACCACAGAAGTTTTCAGTAGTGCCATCAAAATGGAGTTTGGTGTCGATAAGTGTGCGGTTATGCATGTGCAGCGGGGGAAAGTAGTAAATTCAACAAATTTACAGCTTTCTGAGACAATGTCGTTCAGATCTATCTCGGAAGCAGAAACCTATAAATACCTTGGTATGTCACAGTCTTTGGGTATTGAAGATATGGGAATTAGACAGGCGGTGAAGGAGCGCTTTTTCAGCCGGCTCACAAAAGTACTTAACAGTCTTTTGTCAGGAGGCAACAAAGTGCGCGCCTTCAACGCCTGGGTAATACCCATACTCACATACTCCTTTGGCATACTAAGGTGGACTCAGACCGAGCTGGACGCCCTGGATCGAAGGGTCCGTACACTGCTTACCACACATCGAATGTTACACCCGCGCTCATCAGTTATGAGATTGTACATCCCGCGTAAATGTGGAGGCCGCGGCTTCTTAAATGCCAAAGACCTCCACAACCGCGAGGTGTACAATCTTAGAAACTATTTTCTTAACAATGAGTGCGGGATGCATCGAGATGTGGTGGCAGTAGACCGGAACCTCACGCCGCTCTCCTTGGCAAAAGAGAACTGGCGCAGACCTGTGGTGCTAAGCACCGAGGACCGCAAGGCGGTATGGAAGAGCAAGGAGCTACACGGGCGGTTCTACAGGGCCCTCACGGGACCTGACGTAGATCTGCTCGCGTCGGTGAACTGGCTACGATTCGGGGACCTCTTCGGAGAAACCGAGGGTTTTGCCTGTGCAATTGCTGACGAGGTTATCATGACGAATAACTACCGGAAATATATCCTGAAGGATGGTACGGTCGACATTTGTCGGGCATGCCGCCGTCCCGGTGAGTCACTCAGGCATATTATTTCCGGTTGTTCTCAGATTGCTAACACCGAGTACTTGCACAGACACAACCTCGTAGCCAGGATTATACACCAGCAGCTTGCTCTTCAATACGGCCTTGTGGGCTTCGAAGTGCCTTACTATAAGTACACACCTGCGGCAGTTCTCGAAAATGGTCGTGCCACGCTCTATTGGGATCGATCTATCATCACGGACAGGACTATTGTAGCCAATAAGCCTGATATCGTGCTGATAGATCGATCGCAACGCCGGGCAATGCTCATCGACATCACGATCCCCCATGACGAGAACCTCGTGAAGGCCGAGAAGGACAAAGCCAGTAAGTACCTTGACTTGGCTCACGAGGTAACCGACATGTGGGATGTTGATTCGGCGATCATTGTGCCGATAATTGTTTCTGCGAATGGTCTCATAGCGAAGAGTCTCGATCAACACCTCAAGAGGCTCTCGCTAGGTGGTTGGATCAAGGGTCAGATGCAGAAGGCGGTAATCCTGGACACGGCGCGCATAGTCCGGCGGTTCCTCTCCCTGTAGCCCTCACCACCGGCAGCTTGGGCCCGCTCCGCTGCCGGCGGCCCTCTAGGTTAGGTTTTTTATAATGTGTTTATATGTTTTGTATCTTTTTTGTATGTTGTATTGTATTTTACTTTTATAATCATATTGTAAAACACCTAACCCGAGACACATAATGAATAAAGAGGAATAATAATAAATCATTTATTTACGACCAACTTGGATCATTGTGTTAGTAACATTAACTTAATTGGTAGTGTTAGTAGGCAAAATTGACAATTTAGGGAGATAGTTCTAATATAAATTACAACAATATAATTAAGATTTATAACCATGTCAATCATAAAATTACAAAAACATAAAATTTTACTAAAAATCAAATTAAAATCCATTATTTCAAAATTTAAATTACAGTTGAAAATTTACAAAAATGTTAATAAAATTTGAATAAATTTCAAAATTAAAATTACAATTAAAAATTTATAAATAAGTCAATAATATTTGTATAAATATAAAATTAAAATTACAAAATTAAAATTACAATAAATAATATTTGTGTAAATATAAGATTTAAAATTTAAATTACAAAATTAAAATTTAAAATGTTTAAAAAGGTAGATAATAACATTTGATTAAAAATTAAATTAAAATACAAAATTTCAAAATTAAAATTTAAATCCCATTATTTATTTTTGCGTACATGCATCATGCAGCAGTTATTTATGGCACAAATAGTATGAATCATTAATACGAATCATTGTATGAGTTTTTTTTTTAAGTCTGACTTTAATTATTCTGAATAAAAAATATAAATATTTCGTTTCCTATTTATTAAAAATACACACACCGGCAGAATTATATTTTTTTAGTACAGATGGTGCACTTTTTAGGCTCTAGTGTGAGAAGTGGGTCATTTTAAGTCAGGTTCAAAACTTCGAAAGGCCATCTGTACTAAAAAACGTCGTACGAGACACGTGCAATAACGAAATTCGTAACTTGTGTCGATTTAAAACACTCCCTATCGGTCGTGTTTTAAAAAGTCGCCACTCATTTAGAATTTCACGTTTTTCGCACTTGTGTCGTAATGAACAATTTTATAGGTAGTTTTAATCATGATTACACCCATTCTGCGATGATACAATTTACAAATCGTTACTAATATTACCTATACCTGTTTTTCGGCCATATTATGGTATAAAGATTATAATGATATGAAGAGCTGAAAAACATATCAAATTTTAAGCCAATCTGTTTAGTTATTTTCAAGTTATATCATAGGTTCGACACATTACCAAGCTAGTAGCTTTTTACATATGTATGTAAAAAGTTAAAACTAACCACAAAATAGGTACATATTATGTATGTAAAAAATTAAAACTAACTTGGTGTTGTCGAATCTATGATATAACTTGAAAATAACTAAACAGATTTGCTTAAAATTTGATATGGGATCCATTTAATAACATGGGTCATCATTTAGAGTAGTAGGTACCTACAATAACTACATCATATTTATTGCATTGTGTCATGCAGACAAAGTTGCATGGAACAGCTACGTTATGTACAATTGTACATATATATAATATATTAATTTGGATTGTAATAAATACAGGTAATTTAACAAAATAATTATAAGTTTTAAATATATTACAAGTATCAAGACTGATTTTCGGGGTGCAACCCAGTGATACCATACTCTATATTTTATTAATTTGCCGCCATTTCTCATTCTCAGCTTTCGTTAGCCAGACTCTAGTTACTAGTCTAATAATTATTTTCAAGAAACAGAAAATATTAGGACTTGTAAAATTTTCACTAGTAACTAATAACTAATATGGGCATTTTCGCGAGAAGAGATCCAAAAAAATTTTTTTTTAACGTAGGTAAATTTAATGTTTTTCCTACTCAGAATAACGAGTTTTTTCAATCTAGGAGAAAAAAAGTACAAGAAAAAAATGGTCCCACATTTTGCATACATTTTACATGCTCTCCACTTTGTAACCGCTGTACAAAGTGTTTGAAAAACGGTTACGTAATAGAAACAAAAAATTGGGACACTTTTTTTTTTCTAGTAGGATCGAAAGAGCTCGTGATTCTGAGCAGGAAAAACATAAAATTTACCTGTTTCAGAAAAATAAGTTTTTGGATCTCTTCTCGCGAAAATGCCCATATACTTGTAAACTAATAGTTACGAGAAATAGGCCCCTGATATGATTTTAATTGTGAGCATGTCTATATTAGATAGTGCAGATTGTTTTAGTTTCCTTTTATTTTTTCAATTCATTTATGTTTCACGCCTTTGTTTATCTATCTCTTGGTCCCTTTAGACTCATTTGATCAAAGGTTAACTGGAAGAAATCCCTTACTGGGATAAGTGTGCCTTTGTTCCTATCTCAATTGCTATATGTGTAGTTTTACTTGTGTTTTGTGTACAATAAATAATTTACATACCTACATACATTCGTATTACGATAGAAAAAGAAGACAAAAAAAGGGTTTTAAAGAGTAAGGACTCAATTTATGTTTCATTATAGTCTGAGTAGGGATTAAAAACAATAGGTAACTCATACTGATATGCTTTTCTGTTTCAGTGCCAAATTGAACATCAAGAAACACTACAACGAATATAACAGTTATGGTTTACTCGTAATAATCGACTTATATGCAGATACACGAAATACTGCCAGATGTTCACAAGCTTAAGTTTAGTAGTTACGCCATTACTATTGAACAACTTAGAATATGTATGCGTTATGCAACTACGTACTGTATATGCTAACGTTAGTTCGCCTAGAAACTGTTCAAACAGTATATTGAAATCCACTCGGGGGCGTAGCACCTTACTTAAGCAGATAGTGTTAGCGTCAACGAGAATCGTATAAAAATAAAAATTTTGCGCATCTGTGTTTGTCTCCTAGAAACTTAAAGAATCGTTTTTAATAACATAAATTTACTTAGGATTGCAATCAGTAGCTATTTGATATTAATGTAATGGAATTTTGAATGCGTCAAAATCAAAAAATGATTGACATGACATGATGATTGACAAGAATGATTGAAATGATATAGGTACCTGTCTTTTTATAAAATTGATTTGGTATTTTTTTATAAATTTGTGTTTTGTTTTGAATTCAGCTAAAGGACAAAAAAAAACGAGAGAGATCGTGGTAATAAAGAACTCCTTAGTTGTACACCCGCTTGTATATACCGATTGGGACAGAGTAGAAGTTATGATTATGGAAATACATTTTCATAGAAAACATGAGGAATCTACGACTTTTTGTACAGGAAAGGCAGTTTTATTTATTTTTATTTTATTTTATTTATTTGGAAAGCAAACAGCAACAAGTGAGCAGGACGTAAGGTTTCTAGTATACTGTATAGACGGGTCTCCCTCGAGATCCCTAACATCGTTTGTCCTAAAATCACTTGCCCGAACTGTTTTGCACTAATGGGCATTAGCCCTATCGATCAGTTGCAATAACACTAATTTTCCATAATGTAATGATTGTCCTAAAACTCACTTGCCCAAATAATTTTTTACCATAACTGTTAAAAACCCTAATATTATTTTCCATATTCTTCGAAATCCCTAATAACGTTTCACCTCATGTCATTTAGTGTAAATGTTGTTGTCCTAAGAGACAGAAGCCCTAGCGATCAATAGCCATACCTAACGATATTTAATCATAATGTCGGTAATGGTTACACAATATTTTTTTTTAATTTTAGAGAGATATTGGCTCCTAAATAAAATTTGGGGGTGCCTGTCGTGTCGCATAACGTCGATTGTCCTAAAATTTTTTGGCCGAGAATTTATGGCATAATGTTACATGGCATACTACTTGTTTAGCCTACTTAATTTTGCGCATACACGTTTAAAATACCTTCACCATATTTATTCTAATATTGATTACTCGAATGTCGAATGACCTAAAGCATAATAATCCTAATGTTCATTGTAATAAATATTGTTTTTCCTACTACTCGAACTGTAAATTTTCACTGCGCCTACTTTTATCGTGTCCGAAATTTCTTTAAAAAAGGCATTTTAATAACAACATGCAAAACATTTGAACAACAGGGTGAATGGTCAAAAAAAATGTTCAAGTAATAAACCAGGGTAAAACCGACGTGGATTGGTTAGGTTTCGAAACTAGGGCGGAGTGAATGGCGTAGTTTTTAAATACTTAAGTATTTTTAATCAATTGTTTACACATCCTCATACTTACAAAGCCAAAAAAAGGGGGGACAGGGGGCGAAGCCCCCCACCAGGGGGGCTCGGGGGGCGAAGCCCCCCGCATTAAAAAAGAAATAATCTGAACATCCCCTACCTTAACCTGGATAGGTTCGTTAGGTACCTTTTATCCCTTAGAGTGGAAATAGAAGCCCTGCGCAGCGGGGCTTCGTCGACCGGTTCCCAGGTCAAAATTGCTCACTTAAATTCTTTGGACAACAGGGCGAATTATTTAGTAATAGTTAAGTATAAGGAATAAAAGATTTTTTTTTTAAAGCTAGTTAAGGGTAATCACTATTAGTACATTAAATAGTAGGAACATCACCATTATGCACAATAATTTTTCGATACATATACATTAGACACGAAAATCATTAGGACAAACAATATTAAGGAACAACCAAGTTAGGATTAACAATTTCGGCATAGCAAAAATATGCGCAACAATGTTTATGCCATTCATTTTTCGGCGTAAAGTTGTTATGCGACAAATTTTTCGAAATAAAAACATGCCACCCGATATAGACCCAAAATTTGGTTTTGGATATCTTGGTAATTATAAAGTTAGACAAGTTGTCCATACAAAACATGCTTATTTTAGCGTCCTCTATACAATAGCATAAAAAAATACGTGTTATAATGACACCACCCCCATCAAAAATGGCATATGAGCGTTAGGACAAATGATCATTCGGACATAAAACGTTAGTGAATGTAAAAATAGGTCAAAAAACGTTAGGGATCCAGATATAGATCCTGTATAGACATTCACTTATTCGCTTAACAGCTCTCACTAAGACATAGGTATATCATCAGGAATATTACTACTATAATACTACACTTAACATATTATGGATAAAGTACAAACTACTTATTTATAAATATTAATGATTTGTCAAATTTATAAGAACAAAAGCTAAATTTATAAGACAATACCTAATTTACAAAATTATAGTATTTATTGATTACAAAATAAGATTTATTAAAACATAAACACCCATATTGTATTCCGATAAAGTTTAAAACTCTTAACCCCTAGGTAGTGTTCAAAACAATTTCTTTATGTAGTTTGAACTGTTACATAATTATTGACCTCAAGGTGCGACAGTTAGAGGCTAGAGGCGTCGGTATTATTTTTATGACTCGAAACAATTTTCTTTAAGCCTTTACTTTTAATCGAAAATCTATTTTCTGTCCTATTCTGAAATCCTTCCTATCATATTTAAATAATAAAAAAATACCTCTTAAGATTATTACTAACAAGCTATGTATACAGCAATTGTAGATGCATCTCTAAATATAATATTACGTCTGTATGTATGTACTCGTAGAAGCAATGTATATTAGAAGTTAGAACAGAAATCGTAATTGAGCGTACACCGCCATATAATGACGAATGGGATCACAATGCGCGTTTGAGCACCTATGTAAGGAGGAAATATTATTTTTGAACAAAATACGAGTATTTGAATAAGTTAACGAGCGAACGAGAAACCAATATTGTATCTAAGTACAGACTACTTTGTTTTTTTTTTAACAATAACTCTTCGTACTGTCACTTTAAAAAATCAACGAAAAAGACCACTCAAAAGTAGTCTATGCCAAAAAAATATCTCGGAATATTAATCATAAAGGCAATTATTGCATTATTAATGATGACTCCAACATTTTAATTCACGTGACGTGCCAGTGTGTTGAATAATATGATGGCCCCTTCATAGCTGTCACTTTGTCGAGTTAAATAGCTCCCAGGTTTTACGGTTCACCCCAAATACGTCAAGTGCAGATATAAATGGCAACGTAACGTTTCAGAGAAAAGGTTCTATAGGGAAACAGCTACCCATAATGCGGAAATGAGAACAGGAGGTAATTTCTGAAATGTAATCATGTGGCATACAACACAATATCCTGTATTATTTCTTGAATAAATAAACAATTAAATATAATTCCATTATCCATTCATGACACTCTTGGGAATGATAAAAAATGTGTGCTCTCCTGTGTTTTAGAAGCCTAATGAAAATATCACAGTAAAAGTTAGTTAATTAGTTAGGCATTCTATTAAAAATGACTGTTGCAACGACAAAGTAGATTACCTAACGAGATATCTACCCAGATTAATATTTTCAGCCATAATTATGTTCCACTAACTAAAGCGGGAAATAAGGCCCTAATTATTAAGCTCAGACTGCCGTGCCGTCTCTAATAGCGTCATTTGTTGCTGTCAGAAGAACCCGGGCAAGATATTGTCGAAGCCAGTGCACGTCGTTCCGTAACACGGATGCAACAGCGCTCACTGACTGGAAAAAATTACAGCAAAACGCTGGCTCCACTAAACCCCACATCACTAAAGCACTACTTGGATTACGGATATTCTTTGTCATATTGTTAAATTTCTCCAGCAAATAACTTACCTTGTTGGTTGTTCGACTTCGTTACTTAGAAATGCTGTGAGTGTGGATTTTACGTGAATGAATAAATTTTTTGGGACAAGTCAATCAACATCAATTTTATTTAATACTGGTTCCGATTGATCCGCACACACTTGACCAGTCTGTAGGTAGCTAAAAATCTTCTTGTTATTAAGTAGCTATTAAAATAATATCCTCAAATAAATACTAGTACAGATGTAGTGAGAAATGACTTGCCTTCGGAAACTTTCGTCAACGTCATGCTGTTTCAGTCTATCTCACTGAGACTGACAGTAATAGCTGTCATGCTACTTCAGTCAGACTCGGTGACACTGCCTGAAACAGCATGTGTTTACGAACGTTTCCGAAGGCAAGTAATTTCTCACTACACCTGTATTTAAGTATATGGGCTTATTCAAGTATTTATACCTACATTTTGTTAAGAGTTCAAATTGTAAAAAAACAGTTCTTTCAAAAAATATGAAATGGGACATAATCAGTTGTGTTCTATGAAAAGTCATTATTGTCGTTATTTTTAAACGAATATCCTCCCTAAGGCGTCTTAGTGGCAATAAGAGCTACAAGCAAATAAAACATTGAAGCTGCATGCCACAATCCTAAATTGCCTTTCAAAAACGGTCCTGAATTTTAGTTGACAAGTGTCATCTCTCTTTAATGCATCATGGTAATGAATTTCAATATCAACCTATAACACTTAAACTAAAGTAATCACTAGTGAATTTCACTTTTCAAAAAATATATTTTGTCTTAAAACTATTTTTTTTGCTCGCAATTGCGATGAATTCATTATATGCATCACGGTCGGTAAGCGGAATACTAACGCGAGTCATTAAAAGCCCTCCGCCTACGACGTCGGGCTTCTAACACTCGTTAGTAATACCGTACTTACCTCCCTAGATACACAATGTACTATTATTTGAATTTGTCAAAAATGTTGCGCCGAAATATGTGAGCTGTTAAGAAAAGCGCTGTGTCCTGCCCATCATGGCACTATTGAATAATTGTTTTTGGGGGCATTTTTAAACTGGCGTTAGACGTCCATGTTATAATTAATATAATATATGATCGCAGGGCAAGGGACAACGCGACATGGACGCTAGTTATTGAAAAGATCAGAAATATGGCAAGATAAAAAGTATTTAAGTGTAATTTACAATATATACATGTATGGTATATTCTGGGTCAAACAGGAACATAGTTACGAGTGGGTACGTTTACTTGGGTAATATTCGTAACCCGCGAGGAAGCCCCTTAAGGACTTACCGTTTAACCTAATCGTTATTACTAGCATGGAGAATAGGTTACTCGAACGGTTA
Organism: Thaumatotibia leucotreta; assembly: GCA_025490895.1. Classification (NCBI taxonomy): domain Eukaryota; kingdom Metazoa; phylum Arthropoda; class Insecta; order Lepidoptera; family Tortricidae; genus Thaumatotibia; species Thaumatotibia leucotreta. Next base: position 101,385 of record JALPQI010001575.1, on the reverse strand, counting down.
TTGTTGTAACTAAAGTAACCGTTAAGTGGTTGTGCATCCGAAGACGATGAACGCTACAATAATACTAAGTACATTACTTTTCAATATGCGATGCGAAATCATTTATTCGAATTGAACTCACATTCTGTAATACGATGCTAAAATGCTACCAGTATTCTTGTAGGTGGGCGTTTTTACAAACTGGCCTGCTGCCGCGAACATCGAAATTCGCAAATTTCGGAGATTTTTCTCTGTCACTCTAATGACGTCTTCATTGGAGTGACAGAGACAAATCCCCGCAATTTGCGAACTTCGGTGTTCGCGGTAGGCCGGCTGTTGTTGAAATCTCCTATTCGAAACGAAAGAGCTCGCGATCCTGAGTAGAACAAGCCCAAACTTGTCCGAATTAAATAACAAGGTGATTTCAACAACGGTTTGTGAAAACGCCCAAGTTTCTCCGATATAGTACTCCAAAGATGAGCAAATCCGTAAAAGAAGTTTAGCGTATTTAAATATTGTCATAGTTATCAGTGAGCTAAGTTAGTTTGATGGCTTACAAATGCTACCTACTGCTTAATTTAACTGTCACTCTAAGGAAAACTTGTGGAAATAAAATTAATCGGAAGGTAAAACGGGCTGTAGCTACAATAGAATTGAAAAAATAGGGTTTAGCTGGATTGGGAAGATCAACGATACCACAGGCGATACCGACTCGATGGGGTGAACGAATAATCGTTTTACCTTTTTCCTTTTACGATTATTGGCGATCGCTGCCTGAAACATTTTTGAAATCTTTCTGTTCTGCATGTATTTCTTTTCCAAGGCCAAATAGATAGGAAACAATGAAGCGCTAAATCGAAATATTCACAAAATTATGGTATTTTGTATAAATAGAAGGGTATATAGGAAAGCAGTTTACCGGTACCTACTATGGAATAATAGTTATTTATTATATGTACATGGGGGCAAAGTTGTTGTTTAACTGTCGTGCCAATATTGAGACATGTGCTAGCGAAAGATTCCAAAATCGAGCCACGAGCGTAGCGAGTGGTTCAAAAACTGGAATCTTGAGCATTGCGAAGGTCTCAAGGAACGAGCACACCTTACAATTTCAACTAATTAAATAGTGGAATATATGCAGGAGGATACGGGAATTTACCTCCTAATGCGTTTATACGCATAGTTAATAGGAGAGGCCTACGTTCAGCAGTGGAATATCATAGGCTGATGATGTAAATAGAAGAAAAAAAAAATTCATTTTGTAGGGACAATCGAACACCTATGGATCACTAGACATTATTATGAAAATGGCGTGAAAGTATCTTATAAGTATTGTAAATCAAGCAATGTTACAACGTATCAGTAAGATTTATGGATCACTAGACATTATTATCAAAATAGCGTGAAAGTATCTTATAAGTATTGTAAATCAAGCAGTGTTACAACGTATCAGTAAGATTTATGGATCACTAGACATTATTTAGTGCCTTAGATCTTAAGAACTGTAATACTGTGTAATATTTTGGAATAATAAAATAAAAAATAAAAATAAATAAATTATTATGAAAATGGTGTGAAAGTATTTTATAAGTATTGTTAATCAAGCAATGTTACAACGTATCAGTAAGATTTCTTTTTAATAATATTTAGTTGATATTTGGACGACTAGGGCCACCGATAGGCTATTTCATCACGTTGACAAGTTCTACAATTGTAAATTTACTATTTCTCCAATCCCCCGATTGGGGTTTCCAATCCGCGTCTATAGACTACAGTTACCGCTTACCATCGGAAGGATCGTGCGTTAGTTTACCACCAACATAAAATGCAGTGCAGGAACTTTCATAATAAATCAGCAGTAAATAACTACTTTTTGGTGAAGCAAAATTATAATTTTCACAAATAACACGACAATTGTAGCGAAATTCCGACATAAGCCGAACCTCACGTCAAGATTTAATGAAAATGTACTAAACCTCGCGACAATTTTCATGGGGTTTGGAAAATAAAAAGTAGGTAAATCTTCCTATTTCACCAAAATAAAATAAAATCTTCGTAGTTACAAGCGTGACAATTGAAAAATATTTCTGTTACTAACGTCACAGGCCTCCGTAGGCTACACCAACATAGAATTATTACTAATAACGTTATTATGTAACAAAGTAAAAAGAAGTATGTGAATGTTCATCGTTCACATACAGGTGTAGTGAGAAATTACTTGCCTTCGGACACGTTCGTAAACACATGCTGTTTCAGGCAGTGTCACCGAGTCTAACTGAAGTAGCATGACAGCTATTACTGTCAGTCTCAGTGAGATAGACTGAAACAGCATGACGTTGACAAACGTTTCCGAAGGCAAATCATTTCTCATTACATCTGTACTTCTTTTTACTTTTCGAAAGTTGTGACAATTATCTTCCTTGCTTCGTCTTTTAGATTATTTCGTATTTTTTGTGACAATGTAATTTTGCTTCGCTAAAAAGTCGGTATTTATTATTTATTTCTAAAAGTACTTGCAACATGTTTGATATGGGTGACAAACAACCACACGGCACGTCCAATGGTAAGCGTAGGTATGGACGCCTACAATGGGTTAAAAGGTAAATTTTATAACTTTCGCACCTGTCGCCATGGTGATTTAGTGGCTAGCTGCGTTACCCAGACGACTGACATATGTATTAATCGTAAAGTCTGCTTTGGAGGGATATTCTTGGCATCACCGGATTGTGTGACCAAGCCATCGTCACCTCTTTACACGAATTTCTTCGTCTATTGTTCTCTGTTTTGTTTCACTCCATTAAATCGGTATTCCTTATTATTTATTATCCAGAAAGGATCCAGAATCTACGAGATGTCGATCGGTGGTGAAAGAAGCGGAAACAAATAGCAGGCCTAGCTAAGATGCCTTGCTGCAATCGTATACGATAAGCGAAACGTAATATTGTATGATAATTACCATTTCCATAAATCATTTTTGCATTTGAATCTCTCAATTTGAAGACATTTGTTACTTATCCCTTACCGTATACGATTGCAGAATGAAATCTCGGCTAGGCATTCTTCACAGGATCGTCTCAGATGGTGGTGCATTGTTTGGGTCCTATGCCTCTGCTGACAGGACATAAGTACATAATATTTATGGTGAATGTTGTCGTGACAAGTCTGATTAAATCTTAAAATCTTCGTAGTCAACAATGTTTACCTCTTAAAATATTGTAGTGCCAGACATCCCTATTACGGGCAAGTTGCCACTTGGCTAGCAGCGCGGCTCCTGAATCGTGCATTGTTGGTCAGCAGCAACTGGATACGAGTTGGAAGAGGTTTGTAGGTCATTTAATGAGTAATTTTCGTAAATATATATCTACTTAATAAAAATATGTTTCTTTATTACTCTATGATAAGGTGGTACAGTTCGCATTCGTACAATCGACAACACAGCTGTGGATACAGACAAAGTGCCAGAAATATGTATACACACCTTTATGTCCAGGCAATAAAGTTCTGTTTACATATTTTTGGCACTTTGCCCGTGTTCACAGACAGGTGTGTTGTTGATTGTACCTCATTATTCCGCTCATGCAAATAGAAGTAATTTGTAACCGTTATAATGGCGGAAACAGATCCTGAATTCGATCGATTCATATTGCATTATTTAGTACTGAATTTGTACTGTTGTTAAAAAATTGTACCTCTTCTATTTCAAAGTTATATTCAATCAGTCTGGTCCCGCCATTATAATAACGTAATAATGGCGGAACCATATCCTGAATTCGATCGATTCATATTGCATTATTTAGTATATTTGAAATAGTCTGGTTCCGCCTGACCATTGGAACCAGACTATTTGAAATGGAAGAGGTACAATTTTTTTACAAGAGGTACCAAATATTACTAATTCAGTACTAAATAATGCAATATGAATCGACAAAATATGGACAAAATTCAGGACCTGGTTCCGCCATTATAACGTTATATTGGCGGGACCAGACTATTTGAAGTATAATTTTGAAATGGATGAAGTACAATTTTTTTTACAACAGGTACCAAATAGTACAAATTCAGTACTAAATAATGCAATAGGAATCGATCGAACTCAGGACCTGGTTCCGCCATTATAACGTTATAATGGCGGTACCAGACTGTTTGAAGTATAATTTTGAAATGGAAGAGGTACTAATTTTTTTACAACAGGTACCAAATAGTACAAATTCAGTACTAAATAATGCAATAGGAATCGATCGAACTCAGGACCTGGTTCCGCCATTATAACGTTATAATGGCGGGACCAGACTGTTTGAAGTATAATTTTGAAATGGAAGAGGTACTAATTTTTTTACAACAGGTACCAAATAGTACAAATTCAGTACTAAATAATGCAATATGAATAGATCGAATTCAGGATCTGGTTCCGCCATTATAACGTTATAATGGCAGGACCAGACTGATTGAATATAACTTTGAAATAGAAGAGGTACAATTTTTTTTACAACAGGTACCAAATAGTACAAATTCAGTACTAAATAATGCAATATGAATCAATCGAATTCAAGATCTAGTCCCGCCATTATAACGGTTACTAGTGATTTCATTGTTGCAAAACAGTTTATGCATGTCTCTAATAGTAGAAGACAGAATTACCTAACTGCATACTACTTTAATATACCAGGTAACTCTTTTCCCCATTTTAGGTAGGTATTTATATTGGGTTCTTTTCCATTACTGGTGATAATATGAAAACTAATAATTGTTAATCTTTTTAGTAAAACGTCCCTCTTTATCGCTTGTCATAATAAGACAAGGACACTTATGTAGACATATTGTACAATTTGTATAAAGGTGAAACGTTTTTATTAAAACGCTTACAATTATTGAAGATGTAGTACGTCCAATCAATATATCTATTGTATTAAGCCTAAACCTATGAGTTTACTTGATGAAATAATAATTATTTTATGTTTATCTGCGTTGTCATTTTATAACTTCAAGTGGATACCTGGCGGAGGTTTTCCATTAATCATAATTTGAGATAATAAAGTTGCGAAGTCCGTTGGAGTCAATCAATATTTCCAACAACTAATTAACAGAGTTACCTACTTTTGAAAAATGACATTTTTTTCTCATAATTGGGGACTTCATTTATAAGACTTGTTAAAAGTTTCGACTTGGCTAAGTTGATAAGTATATTTAAAATGTAATATGTCCTTGCTTATTTATTCATCTGTTGATAAGCATATTTAATGTAATATTTTCTTTATACAGCTATTTAATAGGGATGAACTTTAATTAAAATTGAAATTCTTATTACGTTGTGATTGTAAAATATGCAATGGATTTATATTTATTAACTTGCTGTGTTATAAAAAATGATTCCCGATTAATGATTTATCATGTGACTACTTACATTGATCGATCATTGTACAAGATTGTCGGATGCCATTTAGTTATGATGCAAATGGACAACTTTAAATATTAATATACTAACTTGGTGCATAATTTACTATACGAGACTTTTATAGATGTACCTAGATAACATTGCAGTAGGTATTAGCTGCATGCTCAATATAATTTTTCGCAGCGAAAATAAGAATAGCTACAAACGTTAAAACTTTTTGGATAAAATATACGGCTATTCATTTTCGTTGAAACTAGAGACTTCAAAGCTGGCATGGCACCTTAACCCGAATGCTTTTAAAGAGCCATTTCGGCAGATAATGCAATTTGTTACAAGTCGTTAGCTCATTTACTTTTATTATTAGTGCCCATTAAGGACGCCATTGCTCTCAAAGCCACGTGAAACCGAGCGCTTCCCGACTCGCTGCCGCACACTCCGGCACTTCCATTCACCATCTGCTTATTTAAGCTACATGTTTAGGCTAATTGAGATCAGTAAGTCTGCATTATTGAATTTGTAGATAGAAAATGTTTTACTGTAGTGTAGGTACTTGTCATATAATGTAAATTTCGCATTCTATAAATAATATAATCAGTCAATAATAGTTCAATGATTAATACATTGTTTCATGTTGCTTATTAGAGACACAAATTTACTTATGGTGATTATTTCGTCAATGTGATACAAGAAAATATATAGTTTTAATATTTAACTGTTACCTTCATAACTAGAAGAAATAATCGGTAGGTAATCTATGAATGCATTTTTAGCACGCACTCTTTTGAATTAGGTATGAAGAAATTGATGCAGTGAATTCGTTGTAACGGAAAATGTTTGAAATAAACAATCGTGTCTCGTTAATATCAGGTTTCATGCGTTGTATTTTGATGGACAGTTTATTAAATCATTAAGCTACTTATTAGAGTACCTACCTATACGGTATTAATAGTGAAATAAGTATTTATCTAAAAGTAAATACTGAAGATTTTGGTAAAAGAGGAGTATAATAGAAATATAAGGTACAAATGAGTGTTTACGAAAGCGTCGGCAACAAAAAAGACCGCGTAATTTCGGATTGGAGTGGCCATTACCCACGCCGACTGTGGAAAGAACGCTCGCAATTGCATTGAAAATGTCGCTTTTAATTTTTCAAAATGCAAAGCGTAAATTCGCGTTTGTGGTGGGCACGATAGCTACGGGCCTAAAAGCTCCAGCGATGTAGGTAAGTCTTTGGTAGGCTTTGTTGCTAATACAAAGCCCTCGCTCACATACAGACCGCTTTATGAAAAGTTTGTGTCATCAAAGTTAGATACTGTTTGCCGTGTGGTACGGTGGTTTTATTTTAGATACATTTTTCCTTTGTGGAGTATTTCGATCAGTAACAGGAAGCTATTATTGGTAAGACAGCTACAGATGGTATGAGTTGCAGTCGGTATGGTTGCAGGTCCGCATAGTCCCATGCGGGACTGCTTCGAGCGCGAGTCTAAAGCAGCTTCTGCTCCTTTATGCCCTTTGATATATTACGAACCGCTACACACCGACTTGGTAATATCACTATGATTTATCCGCACGTCGCAGACAATCCTACACCAGAAGATGTGTTGTCGACTCAGTGAGCGGCCTAAGATTAATATTGCAGCGGTAATATGAGACGCGTAGTTTTTCTTTCTTCTGGGAATCATTTATTATGTGTCGCTCACTTCTAAATCATAGAGGGTATCGATCATATCATGGTTTAGAAGGTGTTGTTAGTTAATATGCAATATCCATGACTCGAAAATTGAACTATTTTTTGATTAAAAGTGAAACAAACATCAAGCAGACGTATCTGGAGAGTGGAATATTGTGCTTTTATTCGACGTCTCCAGATTAAAAAGTGGGACGAGTCGGTACAATGAGAAACAGGGTGGGGCGGATTTAGCTATGGAAGGAGGGTAAAGTCACAATGCGAAGATGACGCTTGGATAGAGCCTCTGAGAGCCTCTCGACGACGCATCTTAGATACACTAGCCACCGCTGAGTCGATTGATAACTTAATTGGATGAGAGTTTCAGCTCAGTTTTTTTGGAACAATTATTTTAATTAGGTATCGTTTTGATAAGAAAAGACGGTTTTGAACTCTTGAAATAGTTTAGTTCATACGTACCTATAGCAAAAATAAAGTTTGTCATCGGCGAAGTGCTTTATAAAATCATAAAAATACAAGTTTTGTGAAACTTAAATTATTTATTTTATATTTTTTGTTTATGTTTTAGTGTAGTTAGACTACATACTTATTATTTTCAAGGGTAAGCAATATGTGCATAAAACGAGTTTATTAGAGTATGTCATGTTTTGTCAGCCTCCGTAGCCTAGTCGGTAGTGGCCCTGCCTACGAAGCTGGAGGTTTCGGGTTCGAATCCCGGCGAGGGCATTATTTGTGTATTTATTTATCACAAATATTTGTTCCTTGGTCATGGCTGTCTATGTATTTAAGTATCTGTATGTATCTATCGTCGCCTGGTACCCACATCACAAGCCTTAATTGAGCTTACCGTGGGACTAGGTCGATTTGTGTAAAATGTCCCAAGATAATTATTATTTATTTATTTATTTATTTATGTAGGCTTATAATGGTACCATTACCGTGTTTAATCGTTTGTCATAGTTGCCGTCACGTTCGAACAAGTATGTGAGTGCAAAAGTGACGAGCACGATAAATAGACAAAACGGAACCGTCATAAGCCACATGATCAAAGGCGTCTAGCCTTGTAAGAGATTGCATATCGTCGCTCTTCCTCCAAAAGTCGCTATGTATTTTATTGCTACTTTACAGGAGACACAAAAAACCGTTTATTTTGAATCTTGTTCACTCAAAGTAAGCCAATATTTTATTTTGATAAATATGTTCAGTTTAAAATATTTTAATGTTTTTTATAAAAATAAATCTCAGTTTTTTAACGAGAAAAATAAATATTACCAATAATTTATCACATACCTAGCTATTTTTGTTTCAGTCGTCCAAAGTGTCTTATTTGTAACTTGGTTAAAATAACGAATTAAGAAAATTTACACAGCTTTATCATATTCGTTACATAGTTATTTTTATGAAAGACCTTCAATAAAACAAAATAAAACATGTTTTATTAATAATAGTGATAGGAAGGTTTCGCTAAGTTGTGTCGTAAGACGTTGCCTCAAGCATAGTCTACGAACTCGATGTACTACAAAACTATCGTTATGTGCGAAACAGTACATATCGAGCCAGATTAGTTCTTATTTAATTCATAAAAAATACTCGCTATGTGCCTAAAATCACATAACGGGCTCCATTATAATAAAAACAATCATGGTTGTATAAAACAGTCATGTAATTTTTGCACATAATGTTTTTAGTAAGAGAATAATGTATGGAAATCACATAGCGAAAATTCACAAATCCGGAACTATTAAGATAGTCTCACCGCTGTTTTTGGAGCGTATAGATATTGACATAAAGTTCAAAATGGCGTTAAAATCGAAAAAAAAACACAGCGACTTTTGTAGGCACAGCGACGATATAATTTATGTGAGAAATTTGACCGGTGGTTGCTAAGACCGAGTGGCCAAGCTTGGGCGTTGGTGAACTTGGTACTTTTTCCTTGGTATTTATGACATCTAATATTTATAATGATATTCTTATCACTTTACGCATGAGCACCTTCGTTTGTTCATTCACGCATGACATAAATAGATATCGTTTTTAAATTTGCCCAAGAGATACGAGTAGGTTAGGATACTGGATGCCCCATGGCCCAATGTCAATGTTCTTATTCTTACGTTTACGACACGAAACAATGATAGATAGGTAGTCTCATTTCATATGTATTTAAGTAGGTAATGCCTTTGAAGACTCAACTATTTTGTTTCCAAATTCGGAACAACATAACAAAACTGTTACTTAGCAATTTCCGAGCAATAAGGGTGCCACCGGAGGCTCGTAACGCATGAAATGTGGTAATTTTAACAATATTTGAAAACATTGCGGCGGCGGGACAAGGCATGTTTAAATTGTGGTTATTTGACGCTAACAGCCTTTAAATCCTAACTAAATGGACTCCAATAAAAGTAGCGTGAATACGACGTTAATATTAGGTAGATATTGCTAGGAAAATCATGCGGGTCACGTATTTGAAGAAACGTAAACTATTTTTATTGTTATGTTTTCATTGCCAATGAAATTGAACAAATATTTAAGCGGTTGTTGTTTTCTTGCAATTTACCTCTTTATCTAATACCTACTAATACTACTCAAGTAGTCGTTTTAATGTCCCGCCGTTAACGATGCGGTAATAAATAGCAAAACATAACCCAGATAGTCAATCGTCGTCCATGCAACAACTCGGTAGTGCTTATCTACTAAGTGTACCGACAATGCTTAGCAAAAAAACAAGCTAGAGTTAAATGAATGAAAGTCGATTTTACAACACAGACTTTTTGTGCGCAATGTGTACTAGGTAGCTGTAGCGCCTGAACTTCATAATTGACTACATAAAGCCCCTGGGGTGATTTGTACAGCACTCAACCACAGTAGTCATACTGGGGCCGAGATTACAAACAAGGCAACTCGACTAACCACAGAACAATATTGTAGGGAAGTTGGCACATGGCACTCGCCCGTGCAAGTCTTGGCTGTCCTATTAGGCAAGCATTCCACACTTGACTCGCGCTTGGCCCCCGCGACGTTCAAGTTTTGCATTTCGTTTTCAAGTTAGCGAAATTTGTGTGCCGCACGTTTGCATATTTCATGGTGCTTTGAGTTCTTTGTCATCTTACTTAGATTCACACACATTTTACAGACCTGAGTAAGTTCATATCTTAATTAACAAGATCGCTCAATATTTAAATCTGTAATACCTATGTAGCTACATACAACTACCAACACAATTATTATACTATCATATTTTCATAGAAATGTCCGAAATTATATTCTGATTTTACAATATAAATAATTATATCCACCACACTTAAGCTACTTATGTTTATACTTAATAGATAGAAACCAAAATTCAGAAAATTCCCTGAAACTTCTCTTGTTTGCATATATATTGCAGAATATATGCATCAAAATAAAATCGTACATGTCATTTAAAGGCACCTGGCACATGTTCGGGTATATGATGAGTAACCTATATTACTCAATAGCTAAAAAACTAGCTTGCCGTAAAAACTACTCTCAACATAGTGGCATTTTAGGAATATTAGTCTATAGAAAATAAGTGGGAACGCACGTGAATGTGAGACACAAAGCCTGCAGCGCGGCAGTTGCCAACTTAGTCGTGGATGTACCCGCACAGGCGCACACGGCTGATTTATACGTCGACGTCCGCCCATGCGAGCAATTGCAATCGTCGGATGTATAAGACTTTTTACTCGAATTAAAAATAAATTCGTAAATTTTGAAACTAATAATTTCTAATACAATGTGTACGTTGTAACAATACGCACACTTGTAACAATATCTCAGACTTGTAGTTAATTATTCCAATATATATGCACTAATTTAAATAGCACTCCGTTTGATCTTTGAAAAGTCTTCGGAATGCACGAAGGTAATACTGCTGTCCTGCTTTATCTTGTGTCACCAGTGATTGTAAGCCCGACGTCTCTTTCTCGGACCCGAAGGATATTCTAAAACCTCTAAATTTCGACCTCCTTTTCGTTCATCGCGGACAACTCAAACATTTTAGACGAATTCTTATTTCATACAAAATCTACACATTTAATACTAATTAAATTATACTAGTACCTACGAGTATACCTACCTCATCATTCCTACTTACGCATTTAGGCTACAATAACAGCCGGCAGCCGATCGGTATGCCTATGCCTGTTCGCTACATGTTTCAAAAAACCACGGAGAACTTCTATGATGTGTTATCCGTTTTTTAAGAATTCCGCCTTATATACACTATATTATACAGGGTGGGAGTGTATGTATATTATGTGCATATATAAATAAATAATAAATAAAATAAAAAAAAAATATCTTGGGACATCTTACACAAATCAACCTAGTACCACGGTAAGCTCAATTAAGGCTTGTGTTGTGGGTACCAGGCGACGATATATATAATAGATAGATACGTATAGATACTTAGATACATACACAGCCATGACCAAGGAACAAACATTTGTGATAAATAAATACACAAAGAAACCCGAAACCTCCAGGTTCGTAGGCAGGGTCACTACCAACTAGGCTACAGAGGCTGACGATATATGATACGAGTACGAACGCTACGCTGCAAACAATAATTTCGAGTGAAAATTAAAATTGCTGCGAAAGCATCTTTCAACTTACGAGTATCATTATGAATTAATTACAGCTCGTATAGCTTGTGGTGGTGCTTTATTGTAAAATACTTTACATAATTTAAATACAAATAGATAGCGTATTAAAATTTTACTAAAGAGCAATCTTTGGGGGAGGCCTATGTTCAGCCAGTTCAGCAGTGGACGTCTTCGGGCTGATAATGATGATGAAAGAGCGAACAAAATATAAGTAAATTAATATGCTTGATTTGTTGATTATGCAATTTATACATTAATCATTACCATGTACTCCTTAGATTTGAAGACTTCGCTCAATTCCTCAAGGAACCCACCAACAGAACTGGTATTTGACAAAAACTTAGGTACATGACAACCATCGTTGTTAAACATGCATAACCATGGGGGTTACCATGACGTATTAATACGGTTCAGTTTAGGTCGAGAGAAAGGGACAAGACTATACAAGTCGTATATCACTATTCCTTTCCCTGAACCTAAGCTGATTCGCATTAGTACGTCATGGTAACCCCCCAGTAGTGTCGATAAGTACCTAGTACGTTTTGAGCAACATCAGCAGTTCCACCTCCCCAAGTTTCGCTAGTTTATTCATTGAAAATTGATGATCGGTGGTGTGCTATTATGTGTTGAGTTCCCTCAATTCCTCATGGGTCCGATCACCTGAACCAGGGTTTGACAACAGTGCAACACATAGTAAGAATGGATTTATTATTTTTAACCATGTACAATTGGACGACTTGGACGTAGTTCTGTAAAAGGGAACCAACCCACATGAATTTTTCATTCTAATTGATGCCTTAAATCAAAACAAACAAGTCAAACTCTAAAACGACAAATTCGTGTGGATTGCTCCCTTTTGGCAGAACTACGCCCAATTTTTTGCAATCGACCCTTAAATCTTTTCTCAGCCTCCGTAGCCTACTTGGTAGTGACCCTGCTTACGAAGCTGAATGTTCCGAATTCAAATCCCGGCGAGGGCATTATTTGTGTATTTATTTATCACAAACATTTGTTTCTTGGTCATGGCTGTCTATGTTTATAAGTACCTATCTATTTGTATAAATGTACTATATATATCGTCACTTAGTACCCACATCACAAGCCTTAATTGAGCTTAGCGTGGGACTATCGATTTGTGTAAGATTGTCCAAGATATTTATTTAGTAGAAAGAAAGTTATGGAACAATAACTTTTGATACCAATAAAAGGACAAAGCTTGCTTTCTAAAATACTTATAATATTAACAAATGAAAAGAGTAACAAACCTTTAGAATAAATAACTGTGTACTGCATTAACCACTTCTATTTACTTGTATAGGTACTCATTTTTATTGAAAAACTAATGAATATTTTATGAAACATTCCAAAAAATATTCATATTACGACATCGTTTAAAATGAGTGAAATGTCGTAACATTTGCATGTTCTAAGAATATTTTGGAGCTCACAAGAAAGAAGTGAACGCCACGCTTTGACACTAACGGCCCTCTAAATTCTCAACGAATAGATTAAAAAGAAACCTCATAATAGCAGTACGTAGGCTATGAAAATTCCTTCGAATACCATAATTTTACCTGGAGATTTTGGGGATATTAAAAATGTCTACGCAATAGAAATACTCGTGTACGAAAACCAAGGTCAGTAAGCTCTGTACATCCTCCTAAAATCAATGCTTTACCGAAAAACGTTGCTGTCGATGTCGTTTTTTTATGCGATTTTAAATAGTAGTACTTAGTGTCAAGTACTATTGAAAAAAAAAACCGGTTTTGTGCGAGTCGGATTCGCGCATTAAGGGTTTCCTAGTAGCAAATATTAAAATTACAGTAAAAACAACTTCATAATCTGAAATACTTCTAATACTATAAGAGATACTATGATTCAACCAATCGTAGTTGAGACAGTTTGTAACTATTCATCACCTCCATTGTTTTTTAATTTTGCACAAAAAAAATAGAGGGGGCGGGGGGCGTGTAGTATTGTTATGACTTTGAGAGCTGATAACAGTTCAACATCTCGAAAACAGTTCACTTCAAGAAAAAAAGTCTTCTAAAATTTATCACAAAAACATTTATATCATTCTTAAATACCTTTTCATTGATACATAACTTTTTTGTAACATGTTTTTTGCCATTTTGGCTACGAAACCCTAAAAAGACTGCGTATTAAATATTTCTATTGACAGCTAACTCTTTGCGCCTGCATATTAGTATTTTAGAGAAAAAATATGTAAGAAATAGTATTTGTAAACAGAATACAAATATTTACCAATCTGCCTATCAAGTAGGTAACCTAGTATTGGTGTAATAAAGTTGGTAATCGTATTATGCAGGACGTGCCAGGACCCTGAGGCCAAAGTGCACCATATCGAGTTATGGCGGTGTCGGCTGGCAGCACACGCGTCGCTGTTTGCCGGAGGCGCCTGATCCACTGTACGTCAATTTCAATCACTGTCACACATATACTAGAAGTTAACCATACAAATTTACTTTACTGGCACCTTCTTTCAAACAGTCTATTGCTAATTAACTATTCGGGCTCCTACATATAAATAGTCCTGATCATTAGAGATAGAACCTCTCAAAAATAGGAAGAATATAAAAAAAAACTTTAAACAAAAATAAATATGACGTTCACAATACGTTCTACGTAGATATTAAAATAGATTTAACAAGTCCCTTTCAAGTTAATTCCAAGTGTTAACTTGAAAGGGGCCAATTTTTCGCCGCATGTTCTGGAGTGAGTGAGAGTCTGCCAATTATAATTTCATCGCTAAATGAAACGAGCACTTATATACCTACAGTTAAAAATAAGTATTACGCTCATAAGCTTACATATTTACATATTTGTAAGTTATACAAATAAGTTTACATATTTAGATATACGTTATGTTTTGACCTACACTTTCATGATAACGTAATCACCTACAAAATCGCCTATTTATTAGATAAATATCAAATCATTCTTCCTGCACCCCTATTAGTTTCAAATCACGATAGGATATCCTATGAAGTATTTAGTTACTATGAATTCCTAACTTGAACACATTTAAATATCATTAAATTGTTAAATTCACGTGTATTTGGTCACTATGCGCGATATCTTTCGGAGAGCTTAGGCCTGCATTACTTATTAACCGTTTGTTTATATTTATAGGTCTGTTATGACTCACAAAAGTTTAAATTCAACTGATCACATTTACCGCAATCATTCACATAACTACCGAACCAAACCCAAATGAATATGTCATTTGAATTTGAGAATGTATATTTTATTTCGATTTAATTGTAGTTTAGACTTGAGTTTCATACAAGTAAGTTACATTCATTTAAGTATGTTATGTAGCAGTAACAAAAACTAAATATTATTATATAGACACAACGTTGGAAAAACCAGAAAATCCATTTGCAAATAGAGCCTTAGCGCTCTCTCGAGTGTTGGTTCGCGTAGAGCTCTAGTTAACTAGGGAAATGTGACGCAATTTCGTCACGGCTACTTTGAGCGCGACCTCTGCCAATCTCTGGAATGGGAAATGTGTATGTAGGGTAGGTTAATGATAGTTTACGGCTGAAATATTCTATACTCCCCTTAGGCATACGTCCAGCTGATCGGCTGAGAATGATGAAATGATCTTATTTAATAGACACATAAAAAAAACTCTGACGGAAATTGAAGTCGTTCTTGTTGACAAGGCTGTTACAGTATTGGTGAAATATTTATAAATAATGATAATAATCTTGTATGACAATATTCTAATGCTTTTGTTGTTATTTGTGTACCTATTATAATTATTTATTTAGTTTTTTTTTCTCTGTCATAAGTTGTACCTACTTAATCGAAATTCTGACACAATAATTGTATAGTTCAAGATTAAATAAATTGAACTGAAATAAATTGAATGTCAATTTTTCACACACGAGTTGCAAGGTTACATTTATATAAATTTTAGCAACTTCACATAATTTTATAGTAGATATGCCTTTACATAATTTTTTGTGAAGTTAATTTCTTGTTACTCCATTATGAAATGACAATCTTACACTATATATTACCAGAGGTATAAACAAGGCGAAGCTCGTTCAAGCAGCGGGGGTCCCGTTTATTAAACATACAGAGTTAATGAAAGGTACATAATTGTTCAGCAAAAACACATTGACTTAAGTGTGGCAAGGAATCTTAAATTAAATAGGTACCTACATAAACTGGTAGGTAGGTTGGTACGCACGTAAGGTATAAAAATAGGCATAAAGTGAAGTGTTTACAAACATTCATAAGTAAGTAAGTAAATATTCTATTATTGTGCACCACATACTTAATTAAAATACAAACATATGCAAAAAAGACAAGTATCGATAGGCAACAACAGGCGGTCTTATCGCTTACAAGCAATCTCTTCCAGACAACCTTAGGGTAGCAGTATGCTTAGCACAGGATTGATTTGTCAGTTTGTCGCCGCGAGATAGATTTTCCATCTTTTACTAACTATATGAAAAAAGGGGGATGGATAGTCTATCTCGCGGCGACATATTATCGCACTAATCCTGTGCTAAGCCTACAGGATATGAAAACATTGGCAAATAATAATCAGGTAGTGCCTATATGAGAGCAAATTAAGAATTATAATCAATTTAAAATATAATACAATAAACAAATACATATATACATACAAATAGTCTTGATGTTAAAGGTAGTAAATATAAACATACATAAAAAATGAATTATATTTGTAATAAGTAAATGAAAATAACAAAGGTGCTAATAATAACTAAAAACTAGAAGACCATATCATACATACTAACAATCTTCAAATTGCTTGTACTTACTTTCGTTTTGCGTTTAACCTTCCCCACCTACTATGAATTAGTTTATCAAAAATATACATAGAACAACAACTAAAACAATATCCCAGGCAATACCTCTCAGTAGGCTGGGACGTTGGTGATATTTGGTCGTTGTTTTTTTGGTATATGACATCCAATATTTATAAAATATTTTGTATTATAATATGAACGACGGTCTGTAATAAATTATTTCAATTCAAATTTAAATTATCTAAATAAAGAATTAGCTTTTGTTAGAAGTTATTCCTGCATGTAGTAAATGTTGACTAAAAAACCCAGAATTCATATAAATTATAAAACGGCTACTGTCGGCCTCATCATAGTAATCCAATCAAAAATATATAAATAAAGCAATCGATCAAGTTGAGGCAAGTGAAGAGTGACTAATTACTATAAATCGGCGACTCGTAGCATTTAGTCTGCATTTACTTTTGGCGTTAGCATGACACACACATGCTACTATTTAAAACCAATATCATGAGTAGTAAAAGGTTATATTAAAAATCTCCTCAACAAAGAATCACTAGAATGGTTGGCTAAATGAATAGTCAACAGGTAGATGTATATTGATTAACCTACCCTCGAATCGCTTCAAACCGCGACCACAGAGGGGCTACGATCCGACCCTTAGTAATTTCCTCCCAAAGTGGCCACCGTATCCGATGCATATACAATCCGTGACAACAATCTGCCGTTTATTATACACAAAAGTCTTTACGCCGATTGAGTTTAAATTCAAAGATTGGTAAAAGCCCGGGTTTGGGAATGAAGCCAAAAACGTTGAAAAATAATATCCACACTCAGCACATTTTCTCGAAATTTTTCAAATTAGTCTGCAGAAAATCATAAGTTTCCGACTTAAACTTTAACATCCCGCCTCAGAATGTTATCATTTTAAAATTGGAGTAGGTAATTTAGAAAACGGTCCAGTAACTTTGGAAATTACTTTGGATGAAATTTAGTCGTCCAGTCTAGCCGACCAATCCAATCACCTTGAAGTTTCAATAAAGTGAGAGTACGGAAGTGAGGTTAACCTAGCGTTTTGGCAGTTCATGTTTGTATGTAGTATGCCATGGCCATGGGTATTCCAGCTTACAATGGCTTTCCTCTATTAAACTAGTAAACTAGTAACGCCATGTCCATCTATCCTTCTGTCTCTTTATATAGTTCCTTGGCCGTTAACTCTACAAATTTACAATTTGATACAGATATAGAATAAAATATTTAAAAAACATCCCCTACTCGATTTGAACAATAACTTTTGATACCAATAAAAGGACAAAGCTTGCTTTCTAAAATACTTATAATATTAACAAATGAAAAGAGTAACAAACCTTTAGAATAAATAACTGTGTACTGCATTAACCACTTCTATTTACTTGTATAGGTACTCATTTTTATTGAAAAACTAATGAATATTTTATGAAACATTCCAAAAAATATTCATATTACGACATCGTTTAAAATGAGTGAAATGTCGTAACATTTGCATGTTCTAAGAATATTTTGGAGCTCACAAGAAAGAAGTGAACGCCACGCTTTGACACTAACGGCCCTCTAAATTCTCAACGAATAGATTAAAAAGAAACCTCATAATAGCAGTACGTAGGCTATGAAAATTCCTTCGAATACCATAATTTTACCTGGAGATTTTGGGGATATTAAAAATGTCTACGCAATAGAAATACTCGTGTACGAAAACCAAGGTCATTAAGCTCTGTACATCCTCCTAAAATCAATGCTTTACCGAAAAACGTTGCTGTCGATGTCGTGTTTTTATGCGATTTTAAATATTAGTACTTAGTGTCAAGTACTATTGAAAAAAAAAACCGGTTTTGTGCGAGTCGGATTCGCGCATTAAGGGTTTCCTAGTAGCAAATATTAAAATTACAGTAAAAACAACTTCATAATCTGAAATACTTCTAATACTATAAGAGATACTATGATTCAACCAATCGTAGTTGAGACAGTTTGTAACTATTCATCACCTCCATTGTTTTTTAATTTTGCACACAAAAAATAGAGGGGGGCGGGGGGCGTGTAGTATTGTTATGACTTTGAGAGCTGATAACAGTTCAACATCTCGAAAACAGTTCACTTCAAGAAAAAAAGTCTTCTAAAATTTATCACAAAAACATTTATATCATTCTTAAATACCTTTTCATTGATACATAACTTTTTTGTAACATGTTTTTTGCCATTTTGGCTACGAAACCCTAAAAAGACTGCGTATTAAATATTTCTATTGACAGCTAACTCTTTGCGCCTGCATATTAGTATTTTAGAGAAAAAATATGTAAGAAATAGTATTTGTAAACAGAATACAAATATTTACCAATCTGCCTATCAAGTAGGTAACCTAGTATTGGTGTAATAAAGTTGGTAATCGTATTATGCAGGACGTGCCAGGACCCTGAGGCCAAAGTGCACCATATCGAGTTATGGCGGTGTCGGCTGGCAGCACACGCGTCGCTGTTTGCCGGAGGCGCCTGATCCACTGTACGTCAATTTCAATCACTGTCACACATATACTAGAAGTTAAACATACAAATTTACTTTACTGGCACCTTCTTTCAAACAGTCTATTGCTAATTAACTATTCGGGCTCCTACATATAAATAGTCCTGATCATTAGAGATAGAACCTCTCAAAAATAGGAAGAATATAAAAAAAAACTTTAAACAAAAATAAATATGACGTTCACAATACGTTCTACGTAGATATTAAAATAGATTTAACAAGTCCCTTTCAAGTTAATTCCAAGTGTTAACTTGAAAGGGGCCAATTTTTCGCCGCATGTTCTGGAGTGAGTGAGAGTCTGCCAATTATAATTTCATCGCTAAATGAAACGAGCACTTATATACCTACAGTTAAAAATAAGTATTACGCTCATAAGCTTACATATTTACATATTTGTAAGTTATACAAATAAGTTTACATATTTAGATATACGTTATGTTTTGACCTACACTTTCATGATAACGTAATCACCTACAAAATCGCCTATTTATTAGATAAATATCAAATCATTCTTCCTGCACCCCTATTAGTTTCAAATCACGATAGGATATCCTATGAAGTATTTAGTTACTATGAATTCCTAACTTGAACACATTTAAATATCATTAAATTGTTAAATTCACGTGTATTTGGTCACTATGCGCGATATCTTTCGGAGAGCTTAGGCCTGCATTACTTATTAACCGTTTGTTTATATTTATAGGTCTGTTATGACTCACAAAAGTTTAAATTCAACTGATCACATTTACCGCAATCATTCACATAACTACCGAACCAAACCCAAATGAATATGTCATTTGAATTTGAGAATGTATATTTTATTTCGATTTAATTGTAGTTTAGACTTGAGTTTCATACAAGTAAGTTACATTCATTTAAGTATGTTATGTAGCAGTAACAAAAACTAAATATTATTATATAGACACAACGTTGGAAAAACCAGAAAATCCATTTGCAAATAGAGCCTTAGCGCTCTCTCGAGTGTTGGTTCGCGTAGTGCTCTAGTTAACTAGGGAAATGTGACGCAATTTCGTCACGGCTACTTTGAGCGCGACCTCTGCCAATCTCTGGAATGGTAAATGTGTATGTAGGGTAGGTTAATGATAGTTTACGGCTGAAATATTCTATACTCCCCTTAGGCATACGTCCAGCTGATCGGCTGAGAATGATGAAATGATATTATTTAATAGACACATAAAAAAAACTCTGACGGAAATTGAAGTCGTTCTTGTTGACAAGGCTGTTACAGTATTGGTGAAATATTTATAAATAATGATAATAATCTTGTATGACAATATTCTAATGCTTTTGTTGTTATTTGTGTACCTATTATAATTATTTATTTAGTTTTTTTTTCTCTGTCATAAGTTGTACCTACTTAATCGAAATTCTGACACAATAATTGTATAGTTCAAGATTAAATAAATTGAACTGAAATAAATTGAATGTCAATTTTTCACACACGAGTTGCAAGGTTACATTTATATAAATTTTAGCAACTTCACATAATTTTATAGTAGATATGCCTTTACATAATTTTTTGTGAAGTTAATTTCTTGTTACTCCATTATGAAATGACAATCTTACACTATATATTACCAGAGGTATAAACAAGGCGAAGCTCGTTCAAGCAGCGGGGTCCCGTTTATTAAACATACAGAGTTAATGAAAGGTACATAATTGTTCAGCAAAAACACATTGACTTAAGTGTGGCAAGGAATCTTAAATTAAATAGGTACCTACATAAACTGGTAGGTAGGTTGGTACGCACGTAAGGTATAAAAATAGGCATAAAGTGAAGTGTTTACAAACATTCATAAGTAAGTAAGTAAATATTCTATTATTGTGCACCACATACTTAATTAAAATACAAACATATGCAAAAAAGACAAGTATCGATAGGCAACAACAGGCGGTCTTATCGCTTACAAGCAATCTCTTCCAGACAACCTTAGGGTAGCAGTATGCTTAGCACAGGATTGATTTGTCAGTTTGTCGCCGCGAGATAGATTTTCCATCTTTTACTAACTATATGAAAAAAGGGGGATGGATAGTCTATCTCGCGGCGACATATTATCGCACTAATCCTGTGCTAAGCCTACAGGATATGAAAACATTGGCAAATAATAATCAGGTAGTGCCTATATGAGAGCAAATTAAGAATTATAATCAATTTAAAATATAATACAATAAACAAATACATATATACATACAAATAGTCTTGATGTTAAAGGTAGTAAATATAAACATACATAAAAAATGAATTATATTTGTAATAAGTAAATGAAAATAACAAAGGTGCTAATAATAACTAAAAACTAGAAGACCATATCATACATACTAACAATCTTCAAATTGCTTGTACTTACTTTCGTTTTGCGTTTAACCTTCCCCACCTACTATGAATTAGTTTATCAAAAATATACATAGAACAACAACTAAAACAATATCCCAGGCAATACCTCTCAGTAGGCTGGGACGTTGGTGATATTTGGTCGTTGTTTTTTTGGTATATGACATCCAATATTTATAAAATATTTTGTATTATAATATGAACGACGGTCTGTAATAAATTATTTCAATTCAAATTTAAATTATCTAAATAAAGAATTAGCTTTTGTTAGAAGTTATTCCTGCATGTAGTAAATGTTGACTAAAAAACCCAGAATTCATATAAATTATAAAACGGCTACTGTCGGCCTCATCATAGTAATCCAATCAAAAATATATAAATAAAGCAATCGATCAAGTTGAGGCAAGTGAAGAGTGACTAATTACTATAAATCGGCGACTCGTAGCATTTAGTCTGCATTTACTTTTGGCGTTAGCATGACACACACATGCTACTATTTAAAACCAATATCATGAGTAGTAAAAGGTTATATTAAAAATCTCCTCAACAAAGAATCACTAGAATGGTTGGCTAAATGAATAGTCAACAGGTAGATGTATATTGATTAACCTACCCTCGAATCGCTTCAAACCGCGACCACAGAGGGGCTACGATCCGACCCTTAGTAATTTCCTCCCAAAGTGGCCACCGTATCCGATGCATATACAATCCGTGACAACAATCTGCCGTTTATTATACACAAAAGTCTTTACGCCGATTGAGTTTAAATTCAAAGATTGGTAAAAGCCCGGGTTTGGGAATGAAGCCAAAAACGTTGAAAAATAATATCCACACTCAGCACATTTTCTCGAAATTTTTCAAATTAGTCTGCAGAAAATCATAAGTTTCCGACTTAAACTTTAACATCCCGCCTCAGAATGTTATCATTTTAAAATTGGAGTAGGTAATTTAGAAAACGGTCCAGTAACTTTGGAAATTACTTTGGATGAAATTTAGTCGTCCAGTCTAGCCGACCAATCCAATCACCTTGAAGTTTCAATAAAGTGAGAGTACGGAAGTGAGGTTAACCTAGCGTTTTGGCAGTTCATGTTTGTATGTAGTATGCCATGGCCATGGGTATTCCAGCTTACAATGGCTTTCCTCTATTAAACTAGTAAACTAGTAACGCCATGTCCATCTATCCTTCTGTCTCTTTATATAGTTCCTTGGCCGTTAACTCTACAAATTTACAATTTGATACAGATATAGAATAAAATATTTAAAAAACATCCCCTACTCGATTTGAAAATGATTTTCTATTACTTTAAGATTATAAAATGAAATTTAAACGTGTACGAATCAAAAATATTACTTGTTCCTTTGGCCATTAATAGGACCCTCATCGCCAGTATTGGGGTTTCAGTTTGTGCTAAAACCCGTTTATGGGCGTCTCGAATTTAACATTTTTTTATAAATATATAATCGCCCAAAAGAAACCAGAAATCTTACAAAATTGGATGTTCAATAAACGCACTTTGAAATAAATAAAAAAAAATCGGTAGGTATCCACTAATACTTAGTTTGTGTGTCGGGTTTTGAAACACTTCCTTAACTAAATCGTTAATAGGTGCCGTTACCTTAAGTATGAAAGAGAAAAATAAACGCCTTTAACAAAAGCATATAATTCAGCCAGCTTCTATTAATGTCCCAAGTAACCTGTCCAATTTAACGCATATCAATAAGAACACCCTAACATATAATTTTAGACCTTATGCTCCCGACATAAGTAAAAATAATACATATGTATGCCTATGACTCTACTCGTAATAACTTATTAGGTGGTAAATAAGTATAACAATAATTTATTAAGATATTCAACATTTTAAAGCATTGCTCGTACCTACATAGAACCAGCATGGAGCTCAATAGTTATTTATAAACCAGCTGCCAATAACAAGTGTAACTGAATTAGTAGTCTCTGATTGATTAGTTCATTCAAATTATGAAATACGATCTAATCGTAATCATGTACAAAACTGGGAGCATGGATGTTCATATAAATGATAACGTTGAACCAGTTGTCTACTAAACCTCGGTGAATTGTTGACATAAACCGTTATGAGATATCTGCTTATACCGCGCGCGCCCGCTCCACCTCTTGCTGTCGTAGTTTGCATCCGGAGTGTTCGTCCCGGATCGAGTTCGGATCCTGAGATGCTCTTTTGTCTACTCCAAATTACCGCAGTAAATAATAAGTATAAGTAACTTACTTTGTCCACAAATGTTGTTAGCAGCGGAGACGAAGAGAATCGATAGCGAGACATTTTATCCTTTTTTTATGCATACTTATACTTATTATATGTATCTATCTACGTTCGCGCCCGCCAGATGGACCGGCGATCTGAAGAAAGTGGCGGGAAGTGGTTGGATGCAGAGAGCTGAGGACCGAGTATTTATGGTAGCGCGAATCGGGGAAGGCCTATGTCAGCAGTGGACAATATGTATGTAGGTATAGTGGCTATGGGCTGATGATAATGATGACGTTCGCTACTCTACAGACATATCGACGGCCCCTACGTAAGTTGTCGTAAGTTGAAAATGGCAAGTTTACAGGAGAGCACTTTAAAGTTTGAAATGTGTACGGTAGTCACATAGTTCAATGGATTGCTTTGAAAATTGGCATAATCAATAACAAAGATACTATCTTTATAGTGATATAATTACTTCTCTGATATATTTCATATTTTTGCCGGAATTGCACTTACGACAATATATGACGGAGAAGAGAATCTAAAAATTGTGGTATGTATTACTTACTTCACTTTACGCCGGTGGTCATAAATGGTCATTGATCGTAAGTAATACATACTACAAAATACGTTGGAATTATGCGTGTAAGTTTTGTCGTATCTGTTATTTACAATATTATTTTGCGGACACATTATAAAAACTTTTTGTTAGTTACTATATTATGCCATTTAACAAACAATTTAATAGTATTTTTATGGAACCCTGATGGAATATTTTGAGAAAATTAAGCAGGTGAATAGTTTTTTTGTATGTTTTATTATGAAAAATAGATCAGGTAAAGTGTTTTTGTCCATTTTTTGGAAAATATTGTGTTGAATAAAGACGAGACTATGTAGTTGAGTTTGATGTAGCTTCATTGTTTGCGAGTATTGGAAACTATAAAAATAATTAAAGATTTTGTAGCTCATAACGACTGTGCACATGAAATTCATCGAACATTTCCTGAATAGTTGCTATTCCGTTTGGCAAGGGGAGAATTATTTGCAGATTGAAGCAAAGAGTTCTCTTATAACGTAGTTCTGGTACGGGTCAACATTTTCATGGATAAATTTAAGCATTCAAGAACTGTCCAAAAAGGCCGAGATGCTGGTTACAAAATGTGGATGACTTTTTTGCTGTAATTCCTGATAGAAATAGAAATAAGTTTATTCGCAACATACACATACCTACATAAACATCATAATTACAGAAACGAAAAATAATTGTACAGATAGAAACGTGTATGCTACGAAATGGCCTCATCTCAGCATGTTTGATAGAGTTGTTGATGTGTTACTAACCGATCTTAATGAGATTCATCCCAGAATAAAGTTTACATTTAAAAGAGATGTGGATGTGACACTTCGTTTTCTTGATGGGTTATTAATACTAGGTCAGAATGATCGTCTGTCACAAAAAGTCTATAGAAAAGCTACCTGCTAACTGGCTTACTCGTATACCATTATCTCGCAAACCTGTCCTCGCGGTTCTGTGATTCACAATACATGCGAAATGAGTTTATATATTTTATTCACATCACATCATTCGCCTACTTCGGTCCACTGCTGGACACAGGCATCTCCTATTTATTACCTCCTGTTATCTAAACTATTACAAATGTTGCAACATGTCAGACGAGACGAGACGTTGGAGAGCTTGGAGAGGAACAGATATGGTTGGAGACAAAGTCAGCGTACGAAGAGCTCAAGGACGTTTCGACATCACCACACAGTAGAGAGGGCACCATCATTCTTGCCTCATATTATAGGAGTGACAAACGGAATTGGACGCCTATTACGCCGAAGGTGTAGCATTAAGACCGTTTTGCGTCCTCATATCAATATGAGTACTTCTTACGATCCCCAAAGGACGGAAATTCACTTGGTAGTTCGGGTGTTTATGAGATACCGTACGACTTCGGTAAGGAACGACGTAATGGGTCTACAAGACTCGGAGCACATTCGGAGTGTCAAGGACAGGGAGTTGATATAGCTCGGCTGTGGTGGACGCATACGATACAGGCACATCGCATTTCCTAAACGCTTTGATAAAGCGAGGATGCTGGTACGGTAAAGATGCTACCTGCCACGGAAGATATACAGAGCGATTAAGAGTAATTTTAATCGGAATGGGAGCTGGACTGAGCCAACGGCATAGAAGCCGGTAATCTCCGAGCTAATAATGATGGTTTTGTGCACACAGTGACTTCGTGTGCTTATCATCTTACGTAGTGTTCGGTGACATAAACCCGCAGTCGGACATGGTATCAGTGCCGGCGCAAGACCACCCTCAACCCGTTTATCTCAACGGGCTCAGCGAGCCGCTTGGTGCTCATCTGTTTATTATCCACTTTTTATATTTACCGAATATACATGAGTTTAGCCGTTTTATTATAATTTTGTGCATTTAGTTAGTTCACAAAAACAGTCTATCATTCAGCATTAGGAAGGTAGTTTTGAAATTATAATTATAGACATGGCATATTAATGACTTCTCTCACAGTGCAAAGACATAATAAAAAATCAGTTAATAAAAATGCCTTCAGCTTCAACTACATCATAATTATGAGATCGATATCAAGCGTTTTTCAACGTAATTATATTCTTGAAGAAAAGTCGTGTCGCTTTCATGATTAGATACCGCAGCTGTTAGCAGTTTCATTCAGTCAGCAGTCAAATCTTCGAACTACAGACGATGATTTCACTGATGAATTATGACTAAATACTCATAAATGAACCCACCAACTGATGCAGTGTTTAATAATGTAAGTGATATGATTGTTTTGTCGTCGTCACTATCACAAAAAGTGCCGTTTTATTACAATGACTTATGCATTTATTTATCGTTTGGTTCAAAAAGAAGCGGCGAACCTGTATAATTAGCAAAAATTGTTGAAATACGCCGACATTATAATTGTAAATTGTAGTAACTCTGTATTTGATCCGGCGCATACTGTCTTAAATATCACTTACAATAGAAATTTAAAAACAATTTCCGACGAAAAATGTCTCAAGTACACATACAACACAAAAAAATTAATAAAATCCAACGTAAATAGTAGTATGTTAAACTTAAGACAAAACACCGATCTTCAACTCCGAAGTAAGTTGTGGTAAGTGATAACATACTACAGTATTCACCGGTATTATTAAAAAATTGTCAGCATTCATACGAATAAATTCAGAACTGATTTCTGAGTGAACTCGAACAGATTGCTAACTTTGCTTAGTGGTTTTAAATCATTTTTATTTCTGAATCGCCTTTTATTTCATATCAGACTACATTTTGTTTAACTCCAACGGCCGTTTCGAAAATTAATTTTGGTCTCTCTTTTACTTTGAGTTTGTTTCCGATGTAATGTGTTACTTTTATCGAATAACGGTCATTCTTCAGATTTGGGCTAGAATCCTAATTAACACGTCGCTTTTTTTCTACTTACTTTTCAATGAATATCTTTACAAACATAGTAACATATTGATCGTATAAACTTAAATGTCTATGCGTCACTTTATAATTATGAAAGGATAATTATTTAAAAAACAATCAAAATTTATGTGCCGTGTGAATTAGAAAAAGGACGTGTTAATTAGAACATTACACTTTTGGAGGGCGCGTGAATTATGAAAACGACGCGTTAATTATAATATTTTAGATTTAGCTTGCCGTGTGAATTAGAAAAAAAAAGTTACAAACTAACATTTCATTCCATATTCGAGAAAATATTATTTACGTAGGTATAAGTAGTGAGTTTTTATCGATATATATCACTTATTCCATATATTTTATAACCAATTTCTAATTAACGCGGTCATTTTTGACGCGTGAATTAGACGCGTTATTTAGGTTTTCTTGAAAAATAAAAAATATCTTGTTTTTTGTACATGCAATTTACTACAGAATCTAATATGTATTAAATAATGCGATTTTTAATGTATACTGTAATTCTCGGCGCAATAGAGTTACTAGTTGAATTTTAAAAAGTGAACGTGTTAATTAGAAATTTTGTGAACCAAGCCGCGTGAATTAGAGACAATGGTTCATAGTTTCCTTCCAGAACACAACTGACACGCCCATCCCACACAGGACTCTAGACACGACTGTGGGCTAGACCGAAAGGCGATAGTGAGGTCCGTACCTACATTCAGAGTGCTCGTATGACAATGACTAGATGTGACGCGTCAATTAGGACAGGTTTCGAGACAAAGTGTTGATCGTTGATATCTTAGTCATATAGTACTTTATTCATTTGATATTTTTTGTACCATTAAACGGTATTTTGTTTTGTTCAAAGAACTAGCTTTCGTTGGCGTTTCTTCATGTATATCGTAAGGAGAAATTAATATGTTAGTGAATCGGGTAGTGGGACGCGACGTGTGAATTAGGAGAATGACCCTTAACGTATTTTTTTCTACCCTTTGTGTTTAATATACGTACATGAAAATTCATGTACAGCTGAAAACGAATACAGTCTATGCTCAAAAAATATAATATATGAGAAAACTTATAGTTTAATATTTTTAAAGAGCGAAGACATGGAAAAATGCACGCCTGGAGAATGACCGATAAAATGTATCGTTTATCCATTTTTGTTTCATCTAGTTGTTAGTTTTTGGTAAAAAAATATCGTTCTTGAAAAACCTCTGCCCCACCGCGTATAAGATCGTAACTGGCACTTACGCTGCGCGAGCGCTGGTGGCCGCCCCGTATTAATTATCGTAAGTACACTTACTACAGTATACGACGGTGCTTTTTTAAGTTACGATAGTTTTTGGGTGTCAAAAACCTATTTGTAATAGATTTTTTTTAATTTTTTCTTCGTGGAACGGAAACATTGCTAAAAGATATAATGTTTTATGAAATAAAAAGAAAAACCCAAATTTCAAGTTACGACAACTTACGTAGGGGCCGTCGATATTATTAAAGTAATCTTGGCTCCAACATTTATTCCCGCTCTGGAGAAATTACTGGAAAATTAAATAATCATGTGCTTATTGCGTGCAGTAAAGCTTCACCAGTAACCTCTGGGGAAGTATGAGTCCGGTTTCCCGAGTTCATTTAATTAGGCGTTGTCATTAATGAAACCTTT
Organism: Thaumatotibia leucotreta; assembly: GCA_025490895.1. Lineage (NCBI taxonomy): Eukaryota > Metazoa > Arthropoda > Insecta > Lepidoptera > Tortricidae > Thaumatotibia > Thaumatotibia leucotreta. The sequence continues at coordinate 72,637 of JALPQI010001575.1, read as the reverse complement.
GAAAGCAATGCATTTGGCAAAACAAAATATTACAGGTATATTATTATTAGGTAATACCAATTGTAAGACGACAATGTTTTTGTGAAAGACAATGTATTTATTTATATTACAACTTTGTTACACAAAACTGGAGTGCAAATTGCTGACTGTGGTACTATATCGTGAACTGTACCTATAATGACAAAGATTATACTGAGAAAAAAACAAAAACCCATTTTTCCTATCAATTTCATTCGAAAGATGTTTCATTACTAAGCGTTTGTATGATAGAAATAAAGGAAGAGAAAAAATGAGGAAATCCACTACCTCAATCGAAATTAAAGCTCAAAACTTTGAATCATTAAGGTAAATGTAGGAGTGGATGACACTGTACCAATGAATGACTTTTTTACAATTTTATTTGAATATTAAGAAAACTGTTGTTAATATGACGCAAATGCAGTATCCAGGCGGCTAGTAGTGCAATGTGTGATTACCGGTTTAAGCCCTTCATCGATTTCTTGAATATTTTTTTAATTTATAGGCGGTTTTTGCGAACAGGTGCTTCGAGTTGGTTGTGCGTCGGTGTTCTTAGTGAATCTGCTAAGGCATTACATTGTAAAAGTGAACATGTAAGCCTGGATTTAACAAATTTTTGGAATGTGTTTAGTAAAACTATTACATTTTAAAAGGATCTATTGATATTGTGCAGTTAAATTGTATTATCTTTATTAGTTTAGTATTTTAGACCCATGTCATATACTGAAACAAAATTATAGCATTTAGTAGTGGATGACACCCATGTCATTCACTCGCTCCAAATAGTAATTTTATGTATCTCAATTTGAATCGTATTTTAACGATATAGAACGCATATTTTAGTTATTCTGAAAATTTCAAGTTTCTATGAGTCATGTGAGTAGTGTCTGACATGGGTGTCATATACGGTTTTTCTATGGAGATGGAGTGGATGACAGTGCGTAGTGTCATGTCATTCGTTGGGTCATAACTATGTGTCATCCATTGGTTACAGGCATTTGTAATAAAACATCCCTAAAATTACCGAAATAGGCCCTTGACGACGTGTAAAAAAAGGACAAGCTTGTACTGACTGTAAAAAACATAATTTAATTCAGCAAGTGACACAACAGCTGGGCAATGCCATGTCATTTACTGCGACACCGATCCAATTTTTTCATAGTCATACTTTGGGACATTCCGAATTTTGCCAGTCATTCACTGGTACAATTTGAGACGTCGCGGAATAGTGAAATTATAGTTTTTTTTTTTTTTTTTTTATGCTATAGGTGGCAAACGAACAGACGAATCGCCTGATGGAAAGCGATTAACGTCGCCCATGGACATCCGCAACATCAGAGGCGTCGCAAATGCGTTGCCGGCCTTTAAGGTGGGAGTACGCTCTTTTCTTGAAGGTTTGAAGGTCGTATCGGTCCGGAAACACCGCTTGTGACAATTCGTTCCAAAGTTTAGCTGTGCGAGGTAGGTTATAGTGTAATAGTATTAGTTATATACAATTTATTATTATAAAAACATAAAGGAAGAACCGGTCTATGAATTTGTATACACATTTAGTCCATATGTTTGAATATTACGCAGATTTTGAAAAAAATGCATGAAATTGCTCCTTATAGTGTCATCCACTGGTACATTTACCTTAGATTCACTAACAACTCGTCATAACGGGCTGTCCAGTACAAACGCGTGTACATACATACATACATACATAATCAGCCTATCATAGTCCACTGCTGGACGTAGGCCTCTCCTATTAACTATGCGCATGGTTACATTAGGAGGTAAATGCCCATAATCGCCACGCTAGGCCAGCGGATTGGCGATCGCAGTAATGTGTCCACTATGATGACGCTGCTGCCCATCATGAATTTGTTATCAAATAATGGTCAGTGACACCTCAATCCCTTAGTCGACTCTTACGACACTCGCACGAGGAGTTGGGGATAATTTGAGTTTTTTTCCGAGTTATTAGTTAAAATGTATCTTATTGAGCAATTTTTGACTCCTCTGGCCACGAAAGAGAACTTCTATAAACGCACAATTTTGAGAAAGACTGTGTTTGTACGGGACATCGGTGGACTTTTTCGTGGATGCATCTGCTGGACGTAGGCCTCTCCTATTATTAACTACGCGTATTAACGCATTAGGAGGTAAGTGACCACAATCTCCACGCTGGATAAGCGAGTTGGCGATCGCAGTAGTGTGTCTACTATTATAATATGATGCTTCTGCCCTTCATCAATCTTCTATAAAGGAATATTCATTGACACTTTAAGCTCTTAGTCGACTCTTACGACATCCACGGGAAGATTTGGGGTGGTGACAATAATTGTCACCCAATGTGATATGGTTTTTGTTAAAATGTTCCAAGTTAATTGAAACCAAGTAATATTAGTGATAGTATTTACTCAAAACGTTTCACTTAGCATGTTACGTTTCAATTATTTTATGAATTGCTCAGTTCGGTAATTGTGTGGTTTGGAACAATAAGATAAAATTTTATTTTTAAAACTGAGCTACTATGAATGAAACGATTTAGTGTAAACGACGCAATATGTCAAAAAAGGTTCCCCAGTAGTGTCAACTCAATTTTGGGTGACTTGTGGGTTTAAACGTTATCGTGTAACTAAGTCCTTGTACCTATTCTTACTGCCGTCACCACGCAGCATACGTAGCTAAATTAGAATTAAATATCTATACACCAACCCCACAGTAAATTGAAGATTTTCAGAGCAGCTCTAAACATTATTATAAAAAAATCTTGTCAAAGAGCGTTTAATATCGAGAGTATAATGCAAATAGCTATATCTAAATGTACTTTATTTGTTGCTGAAAGTTAGCTACATTGTAAAGTAATAGGGAGTAATATTTCGTTATAAATTAAACTATAATAATTACATTAGAAATTGAACTAAAATTAAAAAATAAAGATAAAACTTATACTAAAATTAAAATATACCTAAACAATCTACAATGTACCTATAAAAAAATACCTTCCAAAAGATCCGCCTGCGGCATGGTGCCAAGGTACTTATTATTCTATACCAACCCCGGATAGAATCACACACTGTACAATTAAACGGTTAAACTCACGTGTATTTATAGGTATTTCATTCTCTACGCGCGACATATTTCGGAAAGCCTAGGTCTCTATTATCAAGCATTGAGTCCATATGTTGACGCGGCTCTCCGAAACATGTCGCGCGTAGTGACTAAATACACGTGAGTTTAACCGATATTATGTATCACGAAAGTTTAAATTCAATTACACCCTATACATTTGCCACGTGCCGGAATAGTAACTAAGTATTTAGAGCCGACTATAAGTGCTTATTTACAATTCTTCAAATGAGTAAGCGATGCCTTGTTTTACTAAACATAGTAAGTAGACAATGCAGTGCGCTTTGTCATACGTAAAGTGATCTTTATGATTTCAGAAAGAGAAAATTTAAATTTGGTCGCATTCCAAACGGAATCCTTGCCAACGCTCTCTCTTGAACGGATTTATGATCTCGCCCGAACAGCTAGCTAAATGCTCAGGAAACAATGAAATAGGCGACTGCGATTCTCAACCGCAGGTTTCGACTAAGTTCTTAATTGCTTGAACAAATTAACTTCAAGTATATCGCATATAAACTCAGAATCACATACTTTAATCTCCTATAGAAAAAATCGCGCCAGAAAAGAGACGCGTGTGTTTTTCTTAGCCCCGGACCTATAGCCGAGATTATGAGTAACCTGACACATTTTAAGGTTTTACTGGCTGACAAAGACACTATAATTCTTTTTTTTTCTGAATTTAGCCTCGTTATTGATTTAATGACTTTTCACATGAAAATTTGTTCCTGTGATAACTAAAAAGGTAATTTTGGTGGCAACACTGTCATCATTGCGGGTGGTTCAGATATATTTATAGAAAAAAAGTATTTATTTCAAAAAACACAAGAAAAAAGTATTAACACAATAGACAAAAATTATAAATAAAAAATTTGCCCTAGATCTTGCTGGGGAGGTCACTACCTCCCCAGCAAGATCTAGGGCCCAGAAGGCTGGCCGCATGGCCGCGCTGGACTGCTATGCTGAGTCTTTGCGTGAAATACTGGCCAGCCCTCTTCTCCTCTAGCCAAACTAATACAAAACAGTGAAAAAATAACATTAATTTGTATGTTTGCCGCTATGATTTAAAGATAAATCATTTATCAAGCACAAATAACTTTTTTTGTAGTTACAGAGATTCCATCTACTTTGTATATATTATTATTATCAGCTCACTTTAGTCTAAGGAATGTGTGGGTGAAGTTTGTTGGGATACTCGCTGCCACCGTATAGACTTGATACGCCGGAGGCGAAGAAATATAGTGCATTTTTCAGTAAATATTAGAGAATGGGTGCTTTACCGTGAAGTAAAACATCGTGAGGAAACCTGCATACATCTGCGAAGATATCAGGGGTGTAGTGTATGTGAAGTTCCCAACAAGTATTGGGCCACGCAAAATAGGCACGTTTGATATCGAGTTGTGGAAAATGTCCAGAATACAATACAATAGAGAAAGGGTGAGCTGTCTCAAAATTACTTGTTTTTAACCCATTCACCACTAATCGCGACATCTTGCTGTCACGCTTCTATGAAGCATTTTCCTGTAAAACGAGAAACCCATGTTATCAGCTACGACGTACCGTTACAAAGGTTACTACGGTTTGCTTTTTTAAATGTTACCGTGCATTATTCTGGTTCATAATTATAACAGACTGAAGATCAGACCAGTCGTTCAAAACAATACACAAAATATTTTTTGTCGAATCTCTGATGGAAGAAAATAACTTAATTTATGATTGTTAGAAAACTTAAATAATATGTCACCGGTTACTACGTGATACTTGTACAATTAGATTATGATTAGATACATAGGTCTGCCTCCTAATTAAATGAAAGGTTTGGCTTGTTCCTCATTATACAATTGAAAAAATATCCGGCCAAGAGCATGTCGAGTCATGCTCAATGTAGGGTTCCGTAGTTATTCAAAAACGGTTGGGCCGATTGTGTTCGAAATAGTTTTATTTTAAAGTATTTTATAAGCCTACGTATCATGACTATTTTCATATTTTTAGTACCCATGGATTAAAATTAAGGGATACAATTTTTTTTATTCAGGAGCGATTATCTTCAAAAATATTGACATAAGGAAAAAACTTTTTTTTCTAATTTTTTACTTTGTATCTATTCAACGATATCCCACAGTATAGGCTTACAGCAAAATAAAAAAATCATCCCTACTTTACTACTACGGGAGGTACCCAAAAAAAAATGTTTTTCTACATTTTATTCTACCACTTTGTCGGTGTGATTAATATGTATACCTGTCACAAATTGCAAATTTCATGTACTAACGGCCACTGAACTATGCTGCGGACAGACAGATGGACTATAAGGGTAGTTCACTACGGAACCTTAAAAATACGCTTAACCAACAATAAACGTACAAAAACCGAATTGTTTGTTACATCTTATTTTCAAACCTTAAATATTAAGTAAATGTACTTACTTAACAGGTAAATTTTTGAAATGGATTTCCTAAAGTCCATTCAAAATAAATCAAAAATTGTGTATAATTTTAGTTAACTAGAGATCTGAGACAGACACCGAATGAATTCAATCTACCGATCAAATACCGTAATGCAATGAAAATCGCATCCCAGTTTTGGCACCGTCTAAATACTTAATTATTTTTCCAACTTTGTAGGAAATAGCATTTATATCCTATTAAGGCCACATGGTCAGTCGCTATCAGCCTAATCTCTTCCTGTAATCTACGCTCCCTGCGGACGTGTTTTGGCCAACTATCCGGGGATGAGCGATAGAGATGACATCATGCATAATTATGCGACTAAGTACATTAGTTCACTGCAATAAATTAAACATGAAATCATGTTACTTTTTTTAGTTTTATCTCAAAATGTTTCACACGTATTTTAAAACAATACACTCGCGGTCAATGAATACGGGTCAGGTGGATTTTCATAGAAAATACTGGAAACATACTGATTACAAATATTTAAAATAAATATTTATAGTACAAGTGGAACCGATTTTAACATCAGATTTATTTATTTATTTATTTATTTAATCTTTATTGCACAAAAGAAAACCTTAATGTACAAAAGGCGAACTTATAGATTGTATTGGAATTTCCCTGAAGTTTTTACCCGATCCGAAATACTCGGATCTTTATCGTCAGATGACTCCGTAGATATAAAAATAGCAACTCGTGATTAAAAAACTCGATTTATTTACTATACATTTTAGGTGGTTTTCTTAAACGGTCTACATTTTTGTCTATACAAACCTACCTAACCACAAAATTTTTTTTTGGGTTTATTTAAAAATTTTGAGAAATTCCAATACAACCTGACTTAAAAATAGATTTTACCTACACTATAAATATGTTTAAAAAATATTTGAAATCTCCATGTTTGCATTATTTTCTATGAAAAAAAAAACACCTGACTCGTTTTCATTGCCGGTGTGTGTATTTTCCAGAACATTAAATTATTGGGGTTATTTTTTTACATAAAAGCACTAAGCAGTGTTAGGGCAATAATTAATAGCGCGATAACGTAAAATGTAAGTACTTATACAGAATTATTTCAAGAAAAAAAAATTACAATCGAAGCAATATCATGTTTGTAAGCTCGACTTAACGAATTATTAACAACCTATTTTCATAAACAACGGCACATGAAATATGAACTGCTTTATTAGAATCCCAAGTAGGTAATCATGATAACAGCCTTTTACTACCTAGTATTCGGGTACTCCGTCGCGTATTTTTACCGTGTAATCTCATTAATATTAATGAGGCCAAGGTAACCTGTTGCTGAATTCACTTACTTATTTTTGCTCAATTTGACATTTTCCGATATTCCTCACGTTCCCTTAACCCGGGAGTTTCAGAGCTGAGAGCTGTATTATTAACGTCGTTTCGCTTATTCGTTTGTGGCGGATCGGGCGCGAGGCAATTGAATTTGTTTAGTGGGGTCATTATTAGCCAAAATAACAATGATGTAAAGCAAAGTATCCGTTTTCGACAGAGATTTATGTTGCAATTCCAGAAGGTGAGGGGAAACAAGCCATTACTGACGAAACATTGCGGGATTTGTCGACGCCGCCCGTCTGAATATTCATCTCTATCAATCAAGTTGCGTAAATAACATTGCGATGAGACAAAGGCCTCGTTATCGCTAAGGAGTTACGGCCTGACCCAGAATAATAACATAACTATTTCTCACTCGTTTCCTTTCGACTTCACGTCCTTTGGCTGAGAATTAACAACTCCCTTGGTTTCACTATTAGATAATGAGAGATACGCGAGACGGATGGGTTACGTAATTAATTTTCTGTTGCTAACATGTACGTTTCGTTACTAAATTAGGAAAAGGAAATAGCACATCTTCATTTAAATACTTATATATTTAACGTTAAATCACATGTACAATTATTACGTTTCTACACTTTATGTAATAACTTATTTTGCACAAAACAAAAACCATAAAGATGTTTTGAGCTTTAATATTGCCATGTGAAAACTTAAGATTTTTTTTACATGGCTCAATTTTCGTTATGAAAATATAAAGTAACATTTTCTGACCTGTTATAATATTGTACCTATATTCCGAACTCACCCTCCATTAAACATTTGAAACATACTTTGCTTCACAGCGGTGTAATTGACACCACATTAATCCGTGTTGTGCATGCCCAGTTTATTTTTTCCAGCAATGTAAGGGCGAGCGGGTTCGCTTTGTTTATTTTACGGTAGATATTTAACGGAAGTGTAGAGTTTTTCAATCTTTCACAGTAAGAATACTAGGAGTAGATAGACTGGTGGAGAATGCCTTATTATGACGTTAAATCCTCCTGTTGTATTTTTTAAATAAATAAGAGTAACTTTATTTTACGTCTGCCCTACTAGCAAAGGTAAAATAATGTAAAGATTAACCCCCTCATTCATAAACGTTTGTAAACTTAACAAGCCGCTAATAATTGTTTGTCTCTTTCGGGCTTAACAATGTGTCCATAAGAGCACAAGGGACAAACGATTATTAGCGGCTTGTTAAGTTAACAAATGTTTATGAATAAGGGGGTTAACTTTTATTTGTTTCTACAAAACGTAAGCGAACAATATCAAATCGTTATGTTAACGACGTTGTTGTCCAAATACATACCTCGACTCGTACTATACAAGTATACCTAAGTAGGTGCGAATAATGCGATATCGATAAGCGATATCGCTGTCGTCTTGATGGCTTTTAAATACATTTGGCTTACCAGCACCAAGAAACACAAAACGCCCAGTGATGTATCGCAACTACCTACTAATCTCGAGTATATTGCTAAGCTGTAGTATTGGATGCTACATAAAATGATGCAGGATGCATGAACACGTATTCAGTGCCTAAGTGTTCCAATACGTATGTAACTGTAACAAAGCTCAAACTATTAAAAAATGTGATTTTCCATTTCTTCGATACAGATGCAGTCAGGTAACTTTACTGAAAAAGTGGTCGGTGGTTCGTGAAAAACTGTTTGACGGCCATATTTTTAAACATGATCTCACAACACTCGCTCATGCCAATGAAATGCAAATGAACAGATGCATAAACTAAGGGTTCGGATTTGGTTCCCACCTATGACTCCATTTAATGGGTTTTAATCATTAGAATATAATATCAAATTAGGTTTTAATTTATAATTTATTTAAGTATTTTATCAGTGAAAGGTCCATAATTCATTTTATTTGCTCCAGATACAGGCTAATTTGTCTTTTAATAATTACCGGATATTCATCTGTTATCTATATATGTAAATAGGCATCTTTTTATTATTTTATACAGTATTTTGTTTAAAACGCTGCTACTTTTCAACCCTTAATACAGATGACTTGCTTTGTTATAGTTTAGGTTTCTATAAGAGATAACATTTTAATCAGAGTCATAATTAAACATATATTAGTGTAACATATTCAAATTAAATCAAAAATTATTTATTGTGTCAAACCTTATTGACTAAGTACTATTAAAAAAGTATTATAAAAACATATTGCGAAAACACAAAGATCTAGTGGCCGAGGAGTACAGGCATCAGCCGCAAAAGCTGAGTACGTGGGTTCGATCCCCACCTCGGACGTTGGGTGATCTTGGTCGTTTTTCTTTGGTACATGAGATCTAATGTTTATAATTTATTATAAAAACAATTAAACCTTCCTATGACAAAAAGCCAATCTTTTGTTTCTTAATTTTCGTGTAAAGTATTTTTTGTTACTAGAATCAATTAATTGGTAACTATATAAACATATACATAAAAAATAAATCACAATAATTCTTCTACAATTGTCCTAATGAGCTAATTTACGCATGTCACGAACAAAAAATGATACTGACATAGTACTACGTAACCAAACAGGTTAATAAAGCAAAGTAAGTATTCATACCGGTATTTGTGCACAAATATTCTAACTACAACTTACTCGTAAGATGACACAAAAGGTAGACAAACAGACGGTCTTACGAAATTCTACATACATCCCCAAACCATTATCCACGTTTAGTAAATTTTCTAGTAGTGTTTTGGTCCTCTAAAACTAGTGAATTTATTCATTTAGCTATAACTTCTCGGAGCTATTTGAAAATGGATCTCATTTTGTTTTATAGTAGAGATCGTAACTGAGGTAAAACCGCGTAACGATGTTTATCTTCCTAACGAGAGGTCGGATACGGTAGGCACGGCAGGCTAATAATTAAACGTAATATATTCCATTACTATTATCTCAAAATAAGCGTATGCTAAATTAATCATGACAGCTAACTCTGATAATAATGTCTAGTGAAACAATTAACAGTTATTTACGATTATTGGTACCTATTTCAGAGCATTCAAACTTTAGGAAAATTGATTACTGGCCTGTCAGTGCCTATTCAACGTATAGTACATTACTACCGAGGCCGGGAAGTGACTGGTTGCCGGCCGATTATATGTAGGATAGTATTGAGGCTGGCAACCCGTCACTTCATGGCCGAGGTATGTATTAGTACATTACTATAGAGGACGGGAAACGAAGGGTCACAGGCCAAGTAGATATATCTGGCCGAAGGAACTGAGGCCAGATAGGGATACCGATAGGTACAGTATACAGATAGGTAACCTTGTTTCACGCCGATATTTGTATAGTGCTTTTCTCAAACTTGCCATAAAATAAAACGAACTGATTTCGCCGAACCATACTATTTTGCCATACAATTTATAAATATACCAATGATAGTACCAATAGTATCGTACAACATTAAAAAAAACTTTCGCGCCAAATTTTTATTTAAATCTGTTTGAGGTCTCCTTTTACCCGGTGGTATAGACATTAGTTCTAAGGTTATTTTTTTTCTGTGGCTGAATGTCAAGTCATGACGTATCACAATTTGACGTTTCAAAACAAAAGACAGTTTGTTTGGCGTCCTAGGTGTGAAATAAATACATGAAATCTCTTTACATATCCCCTTAGCACATGACACCGGATACATAGTATTTCCGGGCTTAATTTAAAGTAACATCAACATTCCGTAGCAACTTTGAGAAAAATACTTTTCTCAAACATGCAATGAAATAAAACAAAAATATGTATGTTTTGTCTAAGAAGTTATAAGTCAACCACATAATTAAGACTTTGAAACACAACAAAAGTCAAATACGACACCGACACCCCATAATACTTTTAAAGTTTTACCGGTTTTAGGTGCACATACTTTTAAAAAGCGGTATTACACGACGCGATTCGTGGCGTCCAATCAATCGCATGCGGTGATCGGAGCCGACGGATTGCACAGTATTACTGCTTTTAAAATATTATTTTGAGTAGTCATTGTAGATAATTTTAAATTATATAATTTAAATAATTATAAATGCAAAAATTAGCCAATGATTGTTTTTTTTTAAACTAGTATTACTTACAGATAATTATTGGCTAAAAGCCAAGATGCCGGGTCATAAACATGAAAATTAAAAAAGAGGCGCTTGTCGGCTTAGACCGACAACGAGGTACTTCCCGGCTGCTTTTTAAGCACGTAACGACAACATTTCGTTGTTACATTTTGTTATTGTACGGATTTTGTCATAATGTAAAAAATATAAGAATCAGCTAGTACGCCCGTGCATGACCTCATCTGATTGTTACAAAACTGAGCTATCTCTGAATAAAGCGTCATGTGTTATTTAAATATTTCTTTGCTTATCTACAGTGGATGGAAATTGCACCGCGTGGGTGCGGGCGGGCGTGGACCGGAGCGCTCTCGCTTTACGGAGAGAATCTTAATTTTCCACAAATAAATGCAAATATCCGAGTCATCCAGTGCCACATAGCTAGTACCATATCGTCACAAATAATTTTAAATTGAAAACGCTGCTGTAATTTCGGATAACTTAGAGTTCATCATCATCATCATCAGTTCAGCCATAAGACGTCCATTGCTGAACATAGGCCTCCCCTCTGGACCTCCACAAGTACCGGTTAGATGCGACCTGCACCCAGCGTGTCCCGGCGGCCTTCATAAAGTCGTCTGTCCATCTTGTGGGTGGACGTCCTACGCTGCGTTTGCCTAGCCGTGGTCTCCACTCGAGCACTTTTCGACCTCATCGACCATCTGCTCTGCGTGCAACTTAGGGTTATTTTTTCATAAAACAAGAGACTGCCGCATAACCACATTCTAGAAAGTTAATTTAAAATATCGTTCAATGTTGGTGCGGTGTTAATACACAAAATCAATACATTACACATTCCTCTGAAAACACGGCGTAAATGAAACAGTCATGGAGACGCGCGTACTTTAACTCTGAGTTAATATCCCAACACCGCGATGAGATACGTTAAGGTTTATTATTATAATTAGCGAGGTGTGTTTATTTAGCTCAGCAGGCCTAGCCAAGATGCCATTCTGAAATCGTATACGATAAGTGATAACGATAAGTCACGTGACCATAATAATTGTTCTGGGGGGTTACCATGACGTACTAATGCAAGGCCGCTGCTAGCAAATTGAGGTGGCTCGTCATTTTCTGATCATTCCATTCGATTCAACAAATGAGGAGTGTCTTTTCATAAATCATAAGGACTTATTTCCACTTTCGACTTTTTTTAAACTATGAATGTAGTTTTGCTAAAAGTAGAGAAATACATGTATGTTTTGAATTTCAAGTTCTAGTAAGTCTCTTCTTGTCCTCCAAAATGTTATAATATCAAAGACCGTATCAAAAGGGCCTATTTCTCCCTTTTACTAAGAAAATAATACGAGCTTTTAGAAAAGTATAAAAACTTATTATTCAGTACTTTATGCAGAAATGAAGGATTTGTAAAATTTCCTTGAAAAACAGCTTGTGTATTATTGGATAAGCTCACAAGGCCACAACAAAACGGCTTAATTCTAAAAGTTTCGCATCAAAAGGGCTTAATTCTGAAAATGCATGGTATATTAACTTAATAATTAATTTGATAAAGCAATATAATTAGTGGCATAACATTTATATTTACTCACTTAAGTACTATATTAAAAAAACACAGAAAGTATATCGAAATGAAAACCGTGGATTTATATTTTTCTCAATTTCCCAAAAAAAGTTACAACTGAAAATAAGCCCTTTTGAAAAGACACTCCTCATGTGAGTATAGCCATTTCATGACATTAGAGGCAAGTTAAATATCGATGTAATTAGTTTTAATGATCCGTTTTGGTATTCTAAAACCACGTCAACATTTAAAATCCAAAATATTTTTTTTTTTTTTCTAATACCACGTCGGTAGCAAACAAGCATACGGCCCGCCTGATGGAAAGCAGTCACCGTAGCCTATGGGCGCCTGCAACCTCAGGGTGTCACATGCGCGTTGCCGACCCAATAAAAATAACGTTGGCACAACAAAGTGGCTCCACTCCACCTGATCGTAAGTGAAAAGTAGAACCCAAATTAAAAAAAACATCATTTTTTAAGTTAGGTACTTGTAGGGCATTCAGTTGCTAGTTGTTTGTAAAGAAGAGTTAGAAAGACGTTTTCTGTTCTCGACTTATGTTTCGCCCGCCACATTGTTTTTGTTTTTATTATGCAACCTATTAAAAAAAACAATTAAAATGATTTTATAAACTTATTATAATATTTCGGTTATCGCGATGTATTCATGAAATGAAACTATAATAATTTAACGGATACAATCCGTTTATACAGGGTGATCAACTAAATGGGTCAGTATGGGGGTTTTGGAAACCATAACATAACAGATAGCGAATTTTTGTCTTAAGAAGCATGACGTCGATTTTGGTAAAAAGGAACTATGAGAATATATCGTCCATTAAATACAAAAGCGACACATGTAAAAAAATACTTTTTACAGGGGAGCTGTTTAAAGATTTTGTATTCGTTTTTTGTTCACAAATTTTTTTTACAGCATTAATATTATATGTGTTATATATCAATTTGTAGGTATTTTAACCCTCTTTTGATGTGTTTGGTTATTAGAAAGTAATATGTGCTGTGCAAGCTTTTATGAGCGTATACGTCCGTTTTGCATAAAAAAATAACATTAACTCTGAATTTTTTTTTCCATGATAGGCCACAAATACAAAAAAAATAGCAGTTATTTCATTTAAATCATACATAAAATAATGTCTTAAACATAGAAATACTGTTTTTTTAACAAAACTGAACCAGACAAAACTTTTTCTTACTGTTTCTTTACTTACATATTGTCAAAACATGTTTATAGGTACCGTAAACCGGGGTTACTTTGATTAATTTTAACTTTGGTTACATATTTTGATGAATTTAACGGACGTACTAGTTTAAAATTCAGATATAATTATCGGTTTTCTTCAAGAATCAACCTGCTATATAAAAAAATGTGGTACTTTTAGTTAATAAATATAAAATAAATACAACGCGATCAAAGTAATATTGTTGAGAATGGAATTAATACTTTGATACCACTTATTTTTACTGTAAACTGGAAATAGCCCACCTAAAAGCACGTAAATAATAAAAATCGGTTAAGTACATCTTTAATTATTTGTTTTTTCTATGTGTATTGTATTTGTGTGGTGGTTACTATAATCCCATACTAAATGATCCAAATTGATATGTACCGTCAGGTTTACTAGTTTTTTCATTATAATTGATGCAAGAACTTAATTTTTACCGATACAAAAGGATATCTTTCAATATTTAATTGCAGAGATAATAAGTCTTTCCTAAAAATCTACTTATGATTAGTAATAATGTAACAATTTTTTTTTCTAGACGACATGACAGTTTAGCGCTAAAGTACTGGGGTACTACCTATGTAGTGAAGCAATAGGCATGATGACTGTCAAGTCAAGTCAACATCTTTTTTCGATTTTTGAAAGATTTACATGAAATACTACACTTATATTAAATAAAAGTTCTGCACAATAATGACTGTAGTCTATTTCTTAGTAATAATTTATTCGTATATTCTGCCGTGCGTAATATCTAATATTTTTTTTAAATACAGTCATCACCCCTATGTTGGCAGTCCCAAAAGTGAAAAAAATAAATATTACTAATATACCTAAGTTTTTAGATTCGTTAAAACATACACCGGGGTTAGATCTTTGTTTGTTTTACTTGTATTGTATACAAATAATATAATAGGAAAATATGACAAATACTTAATAATCCGAAGTTTATGCCATTATTGTTTCTTCGTAGTCGCAATTATAGGTACACAAAATTCACAGTCATCTTCCACACAATCTCTAATATACTTTTAAGTAAAACGAACACAATACAAAGTGCCACGTTTTACAATTATTGTTTTTATAAGATGTATTGTATTTTTTAAGATTTCATGCAAAAGATACTCAATTATTCAATGTGGCACATTTATGGATTTTAATATTATACTGAATTAAAAACGTTAATGAACGCAACAATGTTTTTTGAAATTCAACATTCCGTATTGCGGCTCCTTTGTTTATAAAGAAATCTAAACCATACATATTTACTTTATTCAAAACAGCATCATGTATAAATGTGGCTCCTGTGATTGATGCATTCGAATATATTTTTAATTCAAAAAGGTTGCAAATCCTAATACGGCAGTTTTGATGAATGAAAAATCAAATTTAAGAGGATATTTTAAAATTAAAGCTGCCACATTCCGTTTTGTGACTCCTTTTTATATAAAGAAACATAATATTTACGTATTTATTTTATTCAAAACGGCCACATCTATAAATATGGCACCTTTGCTTACATATTTTTTAACGTAATCACTTATTTTTTCGTTTCATGGCACTTTATCACAAAAATGTCGTGTGTTTTGGTCGATAGTCGAGTCGCAACTGACAAAATGGCAGTTTAGCACGGAAATAAGTTTCGAAAGAGCGATAGTGCAAAAAGGGCACCTGCATAATTTTGATACTTACTTACGTCAAATCGACAGGTGTCTTAGTGTCACGTAAAATATTAGTGCTGATAATGTCGTTTTTGCAATAAAATAATTTTTCACGGTTTTTGAGTTGTGTCGCTTTTGTATTTAATGGACGATATATATTATATTTATTTATAATAGATGTCCCAAGATATTTATTTATAATTAAATAGATAAATGTGCTAGCTAAAGTATTTCTAAACCAGAATGAGTTGCATATTTTTATTTGATAAAATTGGTTTCAGTTTATCTGTCATAGCCGCTTCTAACACATACCATTTTTTTAGCATTGCTTTGTCAAAGGAATTTGGTGGAAAAATTCCGAGAACTCATGTCCGAAATCGCGATACAAATATGGACAATGCGAGTCTTGGTTGACCCACATCTGAAACTGCATGTGAGTATGTTTTTTGAGCATTCAAATTTTTTTGCTTGAGTAAGCAGTTTATACTTTTATTCTGTTGGTACAGACACGGTTCCACGCTGACCTAATATTTATTTGATTTTACGATTTAAAACACTCCCTTCGGTCCTTTTTTAACCGACTTCAAAAAGGAGGAGGTTTACAATTCGTCGAAATCTTTTTTTTTTTTTATGTATGTTCCCCGATTACTCGAAGACGCGTGGACCGATTTGGAAAATTCTTTTTTTGTATGAAAGGGTATACTTTCTAGTTGGTTCCATTGTCACCGAATTCAGATCTGATGATGGGATCCTGGAGGAATCGAGGGAACTTTTCAAATGTTGTAGGCACACATGGCATTTTTCATTTATTTTCGAAGACTTATCAAGTATTTGCGTCTAGTCATGAACGACTTAAGTTGGTGATCTGATGATGGAAGGTACAACTCCTTAGCAATTAGGAGTTGGGGGATAATTCTTTAAATATAACATATTTCGTGTATTTTGGAAGCTATTTGAGTATTTGCCTTTAGGTGGTCATCCTTTCATGTAGGTGAGCTGATGATGGAAGGTACAACTCCTTAGAGATTAGGAGTTGGGGGATAATTCTTTAAATATAACATATGTCATGTATTTTGGAAGCTATTTGAGTATTTGCCTTTAGGTAGTCATAGCCTCATGTTGGTGAGCTGATGATGGAAGGTACAACTCCTTAGAGATTAGGAGTTGGGGGATAATTCTTTAAATATAACATATGTCATGTATTTTGGAAGCTATTTGAGTATTTGCCTTCAGGTGGTCATAGCCTCATGTTGGTGAGCTGATGATGAAAGGTATAACTCCTTAACGATTAGGAGTTGGAGGATAATTCTTTGTTTGGAGGATAATATAACAACTGTCATACATTTTCGAGATCTATTCAAGTGTTTGCTTAGTAGTTATGACATGTTGGTAAGCGGTTAGTGATTCTTTAAATAATATAGGCATGCTAAAGGCTGTTACCTATAATCTTTGAAATTATTCATACCCTGCTGATGATACAATGTATATCTCCTTGATAATGGGAATGGAATGGGAATGTTTGTTGTATTCATATAAGTTAGCCAGTTCAGGTTTTCTGACCTACTACAGTGCAATACATTCTAATTATAAGTATTTAGAGCATACTAAATAACGATTTTATATAAATTACACAAGGTACTAAAAAGCAAAAAATAAAATATTTTAAAACAAAAATTAAACCGCCTTCAAAAATTCGCCTGATCTAAAAAGTAAAAAATAATTTTAGTTCCTGCTTCTTAGGATTTCCTACCCAAACCTTTAAACCTTTTACCCTATTCATTGAAATGAAATATTATGGCTAGGTATCCTACAGATTTCTTAGAAGTCGGTGCCAAGCCTGTATTTGATAGAGTTATGACTGTATTTGATAGATCTTTGTAACTTACTGTCACTCCGGTTATGCTTTCATCAAAATAACTGAGGTAGATCATTCTGTTGATAAAAACATAATCGGAGTGACAGTAAGTTACAAAGCTCTATCTTATATTATATACCTATGAACGTATTTGGCTTGGCACCGACTTCTAAGAAATCTGTAGGATACCTAGCCATAATATTTCATTTCAATGAATAGGGTAAAAGGTTTAAAGGTTTGGGTAGGAAATCCTAAGAAGTAGGAACTAAAATTATTTTTTACTTTTTAGATCAGGCGAATTTTATTTTATATATTTATAGCCACTCGTTTCAAACTTAATTTTTTTCGAACATAGGTATGGTGATGTTCCGTTATATAATAAGGAATACAATATTTCATGATAATCCTTAACTAATAGATTTTTATGAAATAAAACTATGAAAACGGATAAACTCGCGTATATTAACTAATTTTAACTTCATTCCGACGTTTCGAACACTTTACAAGGTTCGTGGTCTGCGTGGGAACCCTGTAAAGTGTTCGAAACGTCGGAATGAAGTTAAAATTAGTTAATATACGCGAGTTTATCCGTTTTCATAGTTTTATTTCATGAGTAATCCTCGCGGTAACCGAAGAAAATATTAATAGATTTTTAATTTTTTTTACTAGGGTAAATTGCTAGTAACTGGCCATCCTCCAGCAACTGGCCACATTTTATAAAAATTAACTCTATGTACCTACTTATACTTAAAATTCATCGTGGAAGAGGAAGAGTGATTGACATTGACGTTTTAAAATGAATTCTAACTAATAAGCACGTAGATTACATTTTTATATAAGCGTTTTATATAAGTCCAGTTACTAAAGAGTGGCTAGTTACTAGCAATTTACAGTATATATATTCTCATAAATTATACTTTTGTAATGTCACTATCATTCGTGTAATTGATAGTTCTATTAAAGTGCTGTAGTGAAAAAAATTTACAAATTTCCATTAGAAGAGAGTCCTTTTTCACCAACGCATTCAATTTCCATCTACCTAAGTGTATTGCATTTTAAATGATTATTTAAGTGCCTTTAATCCTAGTACTGTAAAGGTGAAAGGTCGTTTATAAATATATAATTCATACCAATTTATTTTAGAACAGTGGCTGTAACTGTAGTATACCTACGATAGGCGCTGTCACCTACCTACCTACAGAAGATAATATGCTTAATATTCGCATTCTATTTAAAGTATTATCCACGCATAGCATTATAGTCATATATGTTTATACATACGACCTAAGAATACACTGTACAAATAGGAATTTCGTAACTTGTGTCAATTAAGACACTAAGGTGGAAGTACTAGTACCCGACGCTGTACCAATTCGCCATTTATAAGATAAAATCAACTATTAGGGCATTTTAACAATAACAAATGTATGTGCCTTTAATACTTAATATCCTAAATTTGAAATAATTACTATACTTAGCTTATATCTAAATTATTTGCATAATTTTAAGACATGCTGACATTTAGGACTGAGTGTTAATATTTTTCAATTTCCCAATATGTGACATTCAAACTTAGATTGAAGTGCCATATATTGGGGCTGTCAGCAAAAGCACGTGACACTTAATCATGTAAAGGAGTTGATTAAGAAAATTTGCAATTTTGAGAAATTTTGGTATTGTCACCCTATAAAATAAATACTATTTAAGGGTCGGATTCCCGATTTTGTCGTTTTAGACCTATTTTCGAACAAAGAATTTGTTAAGTAAATATAACTCTACAAACATATTTCTTACATGAAGTTATTCAGAAAGAACCCGTGCAGAGGCTCCAATTGATATTATATTTTATATTTACATGGATTTCCTAGAAATCGGCTCTAAATGTACCGAAAAATGAAAAAATTGCATATTTTTCGAACACGACGCAATGCATATTTTTCTTTTACGGGCATAAAATATTCATGTTAATTTAAAAGCCAGATAACTGAATTAGTGCATCAGGGCATATTCATATTTTTCCTCATAAAGGCAACGGAGAAATTTAATCCTTAATTTAAAATTACGTATATTCTCCATACAAATGGCGACACGAGTCAAAATTCTCTTTTGACTCAGATGGCGCGAGCGCCTCCTCGAGGTCGGACGCACGCCAAATCGCTCCCGTTGACAGCTCTTTTTGACATTGAAAATGACATAAAATCATATACATATACGTCAAGGGATGCCAGTACTCAAAATGTCTTTAAATAAGTAGGGAAAATCAGAACGAAGAAATTCTTTCGAACCCCATCGTTTATTTAAGTATCTTGTTATTTTTAAGACGGAACACAAGAAAACTATAACAACTGATTCAAAATAAAACTCAATACTATCGAACACGTATAAGTTACATTCGCAAAAATGATTAAAAATGAAAAAAGTTTACGGATACGATTTGGTGTAATGGAGTTTATTTTCTATACTCTGGAAACAAAATACGTCATTTGAAAACATATGCGACGGTGACGGCTCGAAGTCAAAACGATCAGGATGTCAATTTAGCTATAATAATAATAAGAAAGATAGAATATGTTTGTTATATTATTATAATAATAGGTATACTATACATATTCAAAGTGATACGAATCTTTAATTAATGGTTGATTTATGGAATAAAATCTGTGCTCATCGCCACACCGCGATTTCTACGGCCGTAAGATTTGATAAGAAAGTATGTACCGCATCTTCTCAGTACATTCAATATTGAAATTAAATTATTTTAGTATTTTTCATTTATTCAAATAAGTTATACCTACAGTATAACAGTAAAAACCAAATCCTCGCGAACTACAAAGTACCTATATTAACTTTAAAGCTGCGCTTTATGATGTCTGACCAGTAGCCGTATCATGGAAACTGCGGACGGCACGAAAGCAAAAATGAGCTGAACTGCACATAAGTACGTAACTTATTGGGTTTTGGTTTGACACTAGAATGATTTATATATTATACTTATATTCTCTTTCCAGAAATGGCACATACGCTTTACTCATACTTAAATACTGAAGGATTCGCTGAGTGGCACGACAGGACTATCAATACGGACACAAAAACCTACCTACTAGTTATTTGGCCGTGTTTTCCCTGTAAGTTGCAATACATTCCTAGTTAATTATTTGTATTTTCTATATTTTTGTTATTATACGATTTTAATATTAGGTATGCATAAATTTATGGCCACAGCTGGATATACTCGTAATTTTTTCACTTTTGTATCGTATATCTGCTAGCATACAAGTAAATCGTCTTCTGATAGCCAAAATTGTCACTCCTCTTAGCAACTTCGTATGTCAGTATTGGTATCGTATGTTAGCCGTGTGGTGACGGCAATAAGAATACATTTGTCACCACCCCAACTCCTCCTGCGGTTGTCGTAAGAGTCGACTAAGGGATTGAAGTGTCACTGACCATTATTTGATAAAAGATCGATGATGGGCAGCAGCGTCATCATAGTGGACACATTACTGCGATTGCCAATCCGCTTGCCCAGCGTGGCGATTATGGGCATTTACCTCCTAATGCGTTTATACACATATTTAATAGGAGAGGCTTACGTCCAGCGGTGGACTATCATAGGCTGATGATGATGATGTTTTGATCATAGCACGAGCAAATACTCGTACACGTTTATGTGACGTAGGTAACTCCAAAAATGGTAAATTACAAACATTCTTGTAAATTCGACGTTCTATTGCGTATTTTATACATTGGTAAAAATAAATGTAAACAATTAGAGACTCATCTTATTGTTCATTTGAATGACAATGTCAAACTTCGTGTATAAGCTGTTTTTTTCTGGTAAGATAAGAATGCAAAGGTGGGATCCAAATTTATTTTAATTTAGAAACTTGAAACTTTAGTATTAATAAGGTATTTTACAAGGGTACAAGAAATGTAATTTAATCATTTCTTAAAGGTTAAAAGGGGATTAGAATGTTTATAGCTATGATAATCCCTATAAAAGTATTCTATAACAAGGGGATGCAAAGCTAGAATTGGAGACCTAAAACATTGTAGGAGATTTACTAAGTAAAATACAAATAATGCAATAATATATCAAGAGTGTAGGGACATATCATGATTGAGAGGGTTAAGTAGGGGTGTAGATTTTGTTTAAGGAGACTAAGGTAGACTATAAATTTAGTGTAAATTACTAGGGCTAGAAAGATGGCATTTTTACAGAAGGTTACTTATATAATCATTTGTATACAAAATAAGAAACCAATATATAAAATTTAAACCCTAAAGTGGTTAAAAGGTAGTTGAAAGTTTGTATGGAAATAGTGTGATTTGAAAGATAGCGACTAGATACGTCGTATTCCAACTGCTGATTAAAAAATAAGACAAATCAATTTCAGATATTTTTAAATATTTATCCCTTAACACTTTCGACGCCGGTGACAGTGTTCACCGTCATACAAGTGTACAAAAAATGTCTTTAAACCGAAAGTTTGTCTGAAGAGTATATTTTTAAGATAAAATTAAGGGGTGCCTGACGTATCGCATAACGTCGATTGTCCTAAAAATTTTTGGCCGAGAATGTTTGGCATAGTGTTAAATGGCATATTACTCGTTTAGCCTACTTTATTTTGCGCAAACACATTTAAAACACCTACACCATATTTATCCTAATATTGATTACTCGAACGTCGAATGGCCGTGTCGTTTGCCGTGTGGTGACGGCAGTAAGAATAAATACATTTGTCACCACCCCAACTCCTCCTGCGGGTGTTGTAAGAGTCGACTAAGGGATTTAATTGTCACTGACCATTCTACAAGATTGATGATGGGCAGCAGCGTCATCATGGTGGACACATTACTGCGATAGCCAATCCGCTTGCCCAGCGTGGCGATTATGGGCATTTACCTCCTAATGCATCTATACGCAAAGTTAATTGGAGAGGCCTACGTCCAGCAGTGGACTAATATAGGCTGATGATGATGATGATGATGATGATGATGATGAACGTCGAATTACCTAAAGCTTAATAATCATAATGTTCATTGTAATTAATATTATTTTTCCTACTGCTCAAACTGTCAATTTTCTTTGCGCCTACAATTGTTATGTCCGAAATTTCATTGAAAAAAGCATATTAACAATATAGTGAATGGTTTAAAATAATGTTCAAGTAATAAGCCAGGGTAAAACCGACTTGGAATGGTTAGGTTTCTAGGATAGGGCGGAGTGAAAGGCGTAGTCTATAAAATACTTAAGTAAGTTTACCCATCCTCCTTCTTGTAAACCCGAAAAAGGGGCGACGGGAGAGCGAAGCGGCCCACAAGGGGGGCTCGGGGGCGAAGCCCCCTGTATTAGAAAATAATTAATCTGAACCTCCCCTACTTCTAACCTGGATAGGTTCGTTAGGTACCTTTTATCCCTTAGATCAGGAATAGAAGTCCCGCGCAGCGGGGCTTCGTCGACCGGTTCCTAAGTCCGTACTGATGACTAAAATTCTTTGGACTACAGGGTTGGGTGGTTTAAGGGAGGGTTAAGTTTAAGGAAAATATTTTTTTAAAGGTAGTTAGTTTTAGTACATTAAGTAGTAGGATCATCACAATTATGCACTATTATTATTCGATACATACACATTAGACACCAAAATCATTAGGACAAACGATATTTAGGAACAACCAAGTTAGGATCAACAATTTCGGCAAAACAAAAATATGTGCAACAATGTTTAGGCCATTCATTTTTCGGCGTAAAGTTGGTATGCGACAAATTTTTCGAAATAAAAAAATATGCCACCCGATATAGACCCAAAATTAATTCCAACCTTTTTAGGGTTCCGTGGTAAACGAGGAACCCTTATAATTTCACTATGTCCGTCTATCCGTCTTTCCGTCTGTCTGTCCGCAGCATAGCTCATAGGCCGTTAGTAAAATAAATTTGCAATTTGGTACACGTATACCTGCATATCAGTCACACCGAAAGAGGTAGAATAAAATATATTAAAAAATATTTTGCTGTAATCTTATAGTATGGTTGGTATTATTGAATAGGTCTATAAAAAAATTCGGGTTACAAAAGAGAGTTTTTTTTAGGGTTCCGTAGCCAAAATGGCAAAATGGAACCTTTATAGATTCGTCATGTCCGTCTGTCACAGCCGATTTACTCAGAAAGTATAAATGCTACAGTAATGAAATTTGATAAGAATACGTGTTGTATTAACCGCTACAGAATTATGATACTAAATTGTAAAAAAAATAATTGGGGTTGGGGCCCTCCATACATGTAACTGGGGGATAGATTTTTTTTTTCAGATGTATACAAGCGTGTGGGATATCAATAGAAAGGTCTTTGAAAATAATATAAAGGTTTATACATCACACTTTAATTTAAGCGAAACATTTTCGAGATATCAGCTCTCAAAGTCTGAAAAATGTGCCCCCCCCCCTCTATTTCTTAAACTACGTGCATTAAATTCTAAAAACAAATTATGTTATGCATATTTTTAATAAATTCTATCAACGATTTTTGGTTTGACTAAATTTAATTATCTCTTATAGTTTTTAAGATAGGTGGATTTAACTGTATTTTTTAACGATAAATTGATAATGATACGGAACCCTTCGCGCGCGAGTCCGACTCGCACTTTGCCGGTTTTTCTTTGCAAGTTAACGTTTTCGGAATTAACCGCTAGACAAAAAAATTTTCTTGCTCCAGGGTCCGCTGGATGAGGGTGACGCAGGATCGGTCATTGTGGCAATCTTTGGGAGAGGCCTATGCTCAGCAGTGGACGTCTTTCGGCTGATATGATGATGATGATGGATGATGATGATGACATTACGATACAAGCGTGAAAAAAGTAAAGGTTGGCGATAAAATAAAACACGACCGAAAGGAGTGTTTTAAATCGACACGAGATTTTAGGGTTCCGTAGTAAACTAAGAACCCTTATAGTTTCGCTACGTCCGTCTGTCTGTCTGTCTATCTGTCTGTCTGTCCGCAGCATAACTGAGTGACCGTTAGAATTAGAAATTTGCAACTTGGTATAGTGTACATATTAATCAGGCCGATAAATTGATAGAATAATATACAAGGTGATCCTATTAACTATGCGTATTGGACATTAGGAGGTAAATGCCTATAATCGCCACGCTGGGCAAAAGGGTTGGCGATCGCAGTAATTTGTCCACTGTGACAAATAGTTATTTGTTGTACAAGGGTGCAAAGTTGTATTTTACCCGCGAGCACGAAATTGAAACACGAGCAAGCGAAAGGATTCCATAGTTGAACCACGAGCGAAGCGAGTGGTTTTAAAACAGAAACCTGAGCGTAGCAAGTGTTTTAACTTACGAGAAGTAAAATACATTTGCACTCGTGTGTAACACAAAACTTTTTCCCTCACTATAGCGAGGAACAGGAGGAGGTTTCTGATTTGAATGAAAAAAATTGAGGATATATTTCATAGTAGCAGAAGTGCTGAACCACCACCAGTTTTCTTTTTTATCTTTTAATTTCCAAGTTTGCCCATTCAAAGTTAAGAGTGGGGTCAAATTCCTGCTTGTACAAAATCAGACCTAACTTTTTTTCTATAAGAGGTAACAAAATAATTATTACTTTGTCATTATATTTTCTAAATGCAGTTAGAAATACGTGGTTAATTTTTTTTGGGTTCATTAACGGGCATGGTGTATACAGTCAATTTCAACTGTCTGGATTTAATTCAATATTTTCTCATTGAATTCATAGGCATTTAAAAGATTAAGGTCATATTTATATTTTTATCTGCATAAATATAACAAGAGAAAAAATGCACTAGGTGAGCAGTTTAAAAAATCGTATTTCGGAAAATAGGCAAAATAACAATTTTTTTTCCAAATCTAAAGAAGATGTCATCTATAATTTATGATTAAAATAAAGAAAATATTTTATCTTCCACATTGATTTTTTTAGAGTCAAACATGAGCATTTTCGAACGTCTCAATTTTCATTTTTATTTTTCTATTGCAAGTAGTTGCTCTAACACATTTATATTTATTTTACAAGATGAACACGGCAGTACTTTATTTTTTAGAATAAAATTATATTTGATATGCAACAGGGTTGGCTCAAGAACCAATTGAAAATATAATGACAAAGTAATTATTATTTCGTTACCTTTTATATAACAAAAGTTATGTCTGTTTTTCCACAATTAGAAATTTGACCCCACTCTGAATTTTGCAAGGGCAAAACTTGGAAACTAAAAGATAAAAAAGAAAACCGGTGGTGGTTCAGCACTTCTGCCACCATGAAGTATATCCTCCATTTTTTTCATTCAAATCAGAAACCATGCAGCATACTCGATTTGTTGATTTCACCTGGAATGACCCTTTACCATTATTTCGTTAGGTCGGTTGGTCTTTCTTGAGTGAAATCTAATTTCTTATGATATTTTAACACTTTTTTTCCTAAGTTTTCAGCTTTGTTCAAGTGGGGAACAAAAGAAATAAACGAACACTGACGTCGTTTATACCAAGAAAGAAAATAAGGTATGTGAGTTACAACCCGCAAATGGTAGGTATATAAACCCCTAATATTTTCATTTGCAAGCATAAGTATTATTTTTTTATATATAGGTAATATATAGACAGGGTAGAACCTATTTTTGGGTTAGAGAGGGCAGCTACCAGATCCAGAGTAGCTATGCGAAAATGGTCTTATATGACCTTCCTCGGCGTTTACAGATTTTGGGAAAATCATACAGGTTGCGAGAAAATTGTCATTTTTAACAATAGTACATTGTTGTAGAGGCTGGTAAGTAAGCAATAGATGAACGAGTTTGTTTGAAGGCCGACCCTTTGGGAGGCCTTCGATAGTACGAGTTCATCTATTGCACTTTTAGCCGAGGCTAAACATTGTGCTTTTCACGACAACTGTGAGGAAATAAAACACATTTTTTATAATTATTAAAAATTAGTCACATTTGTATGTGGCTGAACGCCATGATCCTGTGCCGCAAAAATTAAAAAAGCAGTCCGACAAAATTTCTCTGAAATAATTTTCAAAACGTCGTATCTACCTATGAAATCCGTGTTTAGATATTACCTTTTAGTTTACGTTCAACATTGTTGTACTGTTCGTGACGTTCATAGATGTACAGCTCTACAGCTGTCACAATTTGACAGCCATACGTCGATAGGCAACTTTCCGTACTGTGTTTAGACAAACAATCACCACATTTACGAATAGTGTCGTGAAAACTTTTTTTGATGCCAATCGATCCTGTTTCTGTTCAGGATCAAAAGCTTGTATGAGACCAAAAAAATTTTTTCGGCTAGAAAAGCCGCAAATCGAGATAATGAATGTAGCTAATGTTTCCACACAGTATTATTGTCATTTAGCATAGGAGGTATAATTATCGTGACATATGATGTTATTAAACTTTCACTTTTTTTCCATAGTAAATGTAACTATGAAAACAGTTTTCTTGAAATTTTGGCTTTTTTATACATTGCTATAAGTTGACCCCTGAGAAACTATTGGTACTGGATACGAATGGAATCGATTAACATAAAAAAATTAAGCGTGAAAAAATATTTTTTAGTACAGATTTACAGATGGTGTATTTTTTGGTGTATGGCGTATTTTAGTGGGTCATTTTACATCAGGTCCAAAACTTCGGAGGAAGGAAACTTCGGATCTGTACTAAAAAACGTCGTAGGAGACACGTGCAAAAACGAAATTCGTAACTCGTGTCGATTTAAAACACTCCCTATCGGTCGTGTTTTAAAACATCGCCACTCGTTTCGAATTTCATGTTTTTCGCACTTGTGTCGAAATGTAGGTACTATTTTAATATTCATACAAATTGTATGGGGATTTTAAATCTCGATTTGCGGCTTTTCTAGACGAAAACTTTTTTTGGGTCTATACAAGCTTTTGATCCTGAACAGAAACAGGATCGATTTTTTTTCCTAGCCTGTAGACGTGTCCCAATGCTGGGCAAATGTCTCTCCCTCAGATCTCCACAGCTCCCGGTTCGGTGCCAAGTCTGGCCATTGTTGGCGAAGGCGTCCAGGTCGTCCTGCCATCTCCGCCTGGGCCTGCCTCGTCCCCGCCTAGTTTGCGGCATCCACTTGGTGGCAATTTTATCATTGTCATTGGTAATGAAGTTCGTCTATAAAAACTGTGTATATTTATATTATATTTTTTATTTTTTTATTCACAAGTACGGTTGCAACCAATTGCACTTGAAATTTATTTTTAAAATGGATCTTTTCAAATAGGAGACGCAGCATGACTTCAAAAAATTTAGAACAAATCTTAATTTGCTTTGCAGAGCTAAAACAGCAATGAGTCCATATATGTATACTTCAAAGACAGGTAATAGAAACTTCAAAGATAGGTACTCTCTTGTCTAAATGGCAGATAATTTTGAATATAACTTAGAAATAGAAGAGGTACTATTTTTTCACAAAAGGTAAAACAATCCAATATGAATTGATCGAATTCAGGATCTGGTCCCGCTATTATTATGGTTAATGCAAAACCCTCACGACGTTTTATCAAAACCAGATAGATTAGATAATTATTCAATAGGGGGGCTGCATAATTAATGAACAATAGTATATTTAGTAGCAGTATTCCGCCCATGCGAAGCCGCCGTAGCTAGTTATGGAAAATTACTTTATTTCCACAACATAATGTAATATTTATAAATGTACCTTGTGTAATAATAATAACATTATTAATAACATTAATAACAATGATACCTCGTGCGAAACTAAATGTAATTTTTGGTAACCGTTATAATGGCGGGACCAGATTCTGAATTCGATCGATTCATATTGCATTATTTAGTACTGAATTAGTACTATTTGGTACCAGTTGTAAAATAATTTGTACCTCTTCAATTTCAAAGTTATATTCAATATGGACAGAATTCAGGACCTGGTCCCGCCATTATAACGTTATAATGGCGGAACCAGGTCCTGAATTCTGTCGATTCATATTGCATTATTTAGTACTGAATTGGTACTATTTGGTACCTTTTGTAAAAAAAGTACCTCTTTTCAAAGTTATATTTGAAATAGTCTGGTCCCGCCATTATAACGTTATAATGGCGGAACCATGTCCTGAATTCTGTCGATTCATATTGCATTGTTCAGTACTGAACTGGTACTATTTGGTACCTGTTGTAAAAAAATTAGTACCTCTTCCATTTCAAAAATTATATTTCGAATAATCTGGTCCCGCCATTATACCACCAAATAGTAATTTCTTAGTACTGGATTAGTACACCAAATAGTACTAATCCAGTACTAAGAAATAATGCAAAATGAGTCGATCGAATTCAGGATCTGGTCCCGCCATTATAACGGTTACAATTTTTGTGGAACAACTCAAATTATTTTATAAAATATTTTTTAAGTTATTTATTTTAAGTAGGTAGACTAGGTAGTAACACTACGATGTACCTATATAAAGTTAAATATTTGATGCCATTTACCACAGAAAAAATACCGAAGCTTACCAACGCCGTAGGTAGGTGGAATTTGAACCCAACGTCCTCAGCTTTCGTGGCTGATGCTTAAACCACTGGAGTGGCCGAGTGGTTTAGGCAACAGCCGCAAAACTGAGGACGACTCTCCAAATTCCACCTCTGGCGTTGGTAAATTTCGATATTGTTTATTTATTTAGTACCTATATGACATCTAATATTTATGTTAGTAAATGTAATATTTTTTTTAAGATCTACTTTTTTCTTGTAATTGTAATTCTTCAATTTACAGTTGTAATTGTAATTCTTGAAATAAACTACTGATTACCATTTAAGATAATATAATAAATGCCTTAATGTTTTACCTATGTGCATTTTTATTTTTATAAAGAATGCAATTTAATTTAGTAAAATAAGCTCCCTTAAACCTGATAATTGCTGGTAAGTCACATTAATAATTATACAAATGTAATGCATAATTCCATTCATTAGGCTTTTCACGGAAACTTCTTCACCGTTGCACTGAAGCGAGTTGTGGAGAAGATAGAATCGGGTTTTTTCTTCAATAGACGAAAATAAGAGATTGTGCATTACATCTATACACTTATTAATCTCATCAAACAATTGTTCAGGTATATTTAACTTCTTAATAATCTCCAAATAGAAAAAAATAAATAAATTTAGAATATTTACCTCTGTATATATCAAATTAGTATGGACTCGCAAATGTGCGTCGTTGGCACTGCAATCGTTGGTGGACTCTTGTGCGTTTGACGCACACAGCAGTGGGAAAGTTGAATGTCTACGAAAAGCTGGTGATAGTGAATACTTAGGGCCTATATTCAACAGTATCGTGTTCTGATCAGAAAAATATATATTTTTTTTTATTATAGTGGACTAATGGATTACAACCAGTTGGTCAAACAGGCATACTATCGGAGTATCGAACCAAGCCATTTTGTTCTAAAGCGGATTTTTTTTCTCTTACTATTTCCTAATCAGAATACGATGCTGTACAGTCACCATCTGATATATCGGAGCGGCCAGGATGCTCATAAATATCAGAGCAGCATTTTTAGTACAGATTTTTGCCGCACTAGTGCGAGAAATGGCTCATTTCTTATCAGGTAGAAACTTCAGAGGGCCATCTGTACTGAAAAACGTCGTATGATACACGTGCGAAAAGGAAATTCCTAGCTCGTGTCGATTTAAAACACTCATTTTATCTTCTTTCTATTAAATCTGTCTTTTGCATTGCATTGAGACGACTCGAAAAGACAAGGATAGTCTTATAAAATCTATCCCTCTCTATCTTTTTACCATCTAGTACTTTGACAAGTGTAATGTTTCAAAAGAGGTAGTGATAAATTACAAACTCGGCCGCTTTCATAAAAAAAATCACCAAGGTTCAATGACCCCGCTCGGTAAAATGAGGTAGTGTGCGTGAAGTGCGCGTGTGTGCGAAATGGGGAAATTTGACAGAATCTGTAAAATTTCCCACATCTATCCGACCCTTAACAAAATTTACGAACCCCTCTACCAAAAAACATGACAATACTTTATGTAGATTTATACAGGCTGTTCGTGTTGATTTGCGCTAAATTGGAGACATTACTTGGGACATCAATAAAAGTTACCTGGTATAAAATATCAGCTTTTGTTAAATTAAAAAAAAAAATTACCTATTCATACATAGTAAATGAAATAGTAAGTGTGAGAGAATCTCAATAAAGCCTTTTCAAATTGTTTTGTTTATTTTTTTATTACTATAGGGTGCTATGTCTGGGAGTTAAATTAGAACGCCGGAGTTAATTAATTAGAAATGTATTGTTCAACGCGTGGCTGAGAGTCGACTGCGGGAGCGGGCATGTACCGCGTCCAAGGCGCACGTGGAGCTTACGGTGCATATCCCTGTCCCTACAGTCGTCCCCTCTTTAAAAAAATACAAAAAAACAGGAAAAAGAAATCTTAAATCTATCATGTAATACACTAAGTCGAGTGTACAAAGTAGTTTTCCAAATATTGAACCAATAAATTTATGTTATTTTTCTATTTTCTTTTATTGTGTCTGTTACCGCTTGCATTTATTAAAAAAAATCAAATTATAAGTCTAAATATAAATGCGCCATGAAAGCAATTTCGCGCGGTCACTACCTGGGGGCTTATGATGGTTATATCGTTTACCAAATTGTCATTGTCTATCCAATTCTCTACATTCAGTGACGGACAGAACATGGTTGCGGGCACAGATACAATAATCGTGCGGATGATTTGACAATGACAGTTTGGCATCAACTACAATTGTGCTTTATTAAAGTTTTAGACGATTTTGGTTGGAATGGGGCCTCGCTGGAGCTTATGATGATCGCATATTTACCGTTGACAACTAAAACAAATTGTATTTTTGTTAAAAATTTAACTTTTAGTACCATAATTTTGAAATTGGCGGCGTTTACTTTGAGTGACGGATCTCATCGACGCACGTGAATTCTTGACCGGATAATCTGACGTTTAATAAACCATCAAAGTGATCAAATTTCAAGTTAACTTGACAATTTTGTCGGGCTGCTTGAAGTGGCCGATAAGCAGTATCGTGGGTTTTTTTTTTAAATAATAATTATATGTTCATTAGTTTTTAGTGAGAATACTAATAATTACACGTTGATTCAAAAGCTAGTACGTTCTCTCTAGTAAGACTAGTGTATTCTGTGTAGTAGTTTCTTGTAAGCACACTCAACGAGCGATGGAACGGGCAATGCTTGGGAGTTTCTCCATGAGATCGAATTATGAATGAAGATAGGTATACGTGAAACTAAAGTCACCGACGTAGCTCAGAAAATCTCAGAGTGCAAGTGGGCTGGACAAAACGCCCGAAGAACTGATGGCCACTCACTGGAGCAAGCGAATATTTGAGCCATGGCTTGGCCTGTAATATATCCTGCCTTATTATCCTGACGGATCACTCACACTTTGTGGTAAAACTATAATAGTAATTCGTTTACCTTTTTTTACCTTCACCATTTATTATTTTTGTCAACCTCCGTAGCCTAAGTGATAGGGACCCTGCCTAGAAAGTTGGAAGTTTAAGCTAGAATCCCTGCGAGAACATTTTTCTGTTTGTTTATCACAAATATTTGTTCATTGGTTGGTTGTTTTAAATAATGTATTTCTGTTGCCTGTGAGCTTTTGGGACTCAAAATAGACCCCCAAGGGGCTTTTTGACAGTTTTAGAAGGCTCAATCATTATTTTTAATTAAAATAAACTACTAACAAAGGTGCTACTATTAAGTACTACTTACTTACTAGGTACTACAGGTTCCTCAACCTAAATTAATTTCCAAACAAATCGGCTAGGCCATCTACTCTGCGTCCCAAAACCTCACTGGCAATGGTTATGGGTTATGCATTTCTTTTTTGGCCACCCTGTGTATTGTTGCTTACTGTCCACAATACAACTTAACTCAAGACA
The DNA here is from genome assembly GCA_025490895.1 of Thaumatotibia leucotreta. Taxonomy (NCBI): domain Eukaryota; kingdom Metazoa; phylum Arthropoda; class Insecta; order Lepidoptera; family Tortricidae; genus Thaumatotibia; species Thaumatotibia leucotreta. Next base: position 40,384 of record JALPQI010001575.1, on the reverse strand, counting down.
GGAACCAGAAGGTAGTGGAAATGATGCCAGTTGTTTATCAAATTGGTAAATAAATTCGCTCAATAATATATTCTAATGTAGGTAAATAATACTCAATATTGATACAGATTATTAACTAGTTGTTTTAATATTCTAGCTGACGACAATGAAACAAAATAATCCAGAAATATTACCTCAACGCCGCAAGTGATGAAATAAAATGAATATGAAAACACTGCTGACAGAAAAAGTAGAAGTAAAAAGACAATGCTACATGCATGAAAAAATAACTAAACAAAATGACATCCTGAAGGAGATTAATAATAAATAATAGGTAGTATACTAAATGTATGTCAGTCAATTAACGGTAATCTATAGAAAGCATACTTACATACCATAAAATGCTTCAACTTTTCCATATGTTTCATATTTTCTAAATGAAAGGTGCAAGTTATGAAATTAAGTTAATTATGATATTACATTTTTAAGTCAAGATTATTTAATTGAAGAATTAGGACTGATATTGTAAATTTATAGTCATACATGCATTCATGGTATTGAGAGAATTTCAAAATGTTTTTACTTTCATGTTAAATTAGAGTTTTTGTATATTTATCTTCTAAATCAATAAGCATGTCATGAAACCTAGCCACTATGATAGGTACTTACTGTGATTACACATTTGTATTAATATTGGGTCATTACCTATGAAATTGGTGTTTTTGGTCATAGACTTTAGTTGATTCCTAATTTTATTGGGTTATTCCCACCTGTTACCACCAACTTGACACCAGTGGTAACAACTGGGAATTTTTTTCCCACCTGTTACCACTGGGAACAACTGGGAATTAAAATTCCCAACTGTTACCACTAAACTAATAGGTGGTAACTACTGGAAATTCTTTTTCCCAGTAGTTACCACTAAGTTAATATTTAGTAGTCCTATTGCAATAGGATACCTAGTAGCCATAAATTTGACACCAGTGGTAACAACTGGGAATTTTTTTCCCACCTGTTACCACTGGGAACAACTGGGAATTAAAATTCCCAACTGTTACCACTAAACTAATAGGTGGTAACTTGTGGGAATTCTTTTTCCCAGTAGTTACCACTAAGTTAATATTTAGTAGTCCTATTGCAATAGGATACCTAGTAGCCATAAATTTTGTTATACAATGGTAACAATTTCCAGAGACTATAATTATTATAAAATGTTATACTACAAATAAAGACGAATTACACTGTTTTTTTTATTCAAAACAAGAATATTTCAATATTTAATTTTTCGTGTAAGTACCTAAAACCTTGTAGTAGTTATAATAATCTTAAAAAAGGATTGAGATTCGTAATCCGTTAAAACAACATGATGAAAAATGAAAGTTATCCCTCCTACGAGCCGGTCACCCGTCATCCCTTTTTACCTGCCCCTGTGATAATCAAGTCAGTAGTTCTTAATAATTTGGTTCAGATTCAGAGTAGGTAATACTGATAACATATTTTTAAAAAAAGTAAAAAATATTTTCAAAATGTATTCATTTTAGACTTAAATCATTTATTAACAAAAATATAGTAACAAAAGGGAAATTTAAGAATAAATAAATAGTTCTCACGCAAGCACTGTATTCATTTTTAGTAAAAATCGATGGTTAATAAGATATTTTATAAATAAAGTAATATTCATAAAATTAGCTCCTTATTAATAACTGGCAAAGTATTTTGTGTATATTCTATTAAAAACAAGCACATTACTAGTAAAGTACTTGGTGGTAACAACTGGGATTTATTTTTCCCAGTAGTTACCACTAAAGTGATTGGTGGTAACTACTGGGAATTATTTTTCCCAGTAGTTACCACCAAGTACTCTGGTGGTAACAGGTGGGAAAAAAATTCCCTGTTGTTACCACTGGTGTCAAGTTGGTGGTAACAGGTGGGAATAACCCATTTTAATTGTCTAAAGAGAAACTTAAATAATTCTTTGTTTTCAACAGTGTACTGTGTAACAAAGGTTTTATCACACTAATAATCGTTTTTTCCCCTTAATTGAAAATAACTCTTGCCATTTGCTGCCGGTTCATGTTTGAAATAGGTATAAGTAAACGTATGATAGTACCTTATTTTATGAAATAGAGATATGTATACAAAAGACGCCTTAAAAGTGACTAATATTACTGGCAAAATTTGGTTTATTTTGATTTTGACGTCAAAAAAATATAGGGTGAGGTTGTCAACAATGAGCCACCATAAATTTTAATTTTAATAATTCAGTCAATATAAGTCCAATGGGCATTTTTTTAGATAAATAACAAATGCTTTTGTTATTTATCTAGCTTTAAATTTGCATTATAATTTTTTATTAAAACCCAATAGAAGCAGAGATAATTTAGGTTTTTAACAGATGAGAAATGGCTCATTGTGTACAGTCAAGGGCATTAATATATATACACTTCTCCATACTGATCCCTTACAAATGTGTCTATATATTAATGCACTCGACTGTACAATCTCTGGTACAGATTGAACCGGTACTAGGTATTCAATGAACCGGCCTAGTACACGATGACCTACCACTATATCATTGCATAGTGTTTGATTAACAATTGCAAAATATACAAACTGATTTAGGTAAATATAAGGCAATTTAATAAATACATACAAATACAATCTGAATAATCATTTGTTTAAACTAAGAATAGTTTAATAATGTAATCATCACACCTCGGTCGTTGGTGATCTTGGTCGTTTTATCTTGGGTATATGACATCCAATATTTATAAGCATATGTTATATTTTAGCTAATGCGTTACTTGCTTGTGTCAAAGAAAAATATAAATAGAGCAAAATAAAAAAAGGGCGTTTGTTAATTTTTGGATTAGGACAGAATAAACAGTCATACATTGCTCATATGCTTTTGGTAAAAAGAAACCATGTTAAAAGTCACTCTAGTTGGTTAAATCCTCTAAGGGGATTGAATAGGCAATCAAAGAAACTTGCATGTAATAAAAATATATTGAAAGTCAAAAAATATAACAATCCAATGAATGCAATAAAACTATCACAATGATACTCGTAGAATTATTGACTCGGTTCATGACATTCTCATGCTCCCTGCATTTTCCAACAGGATTTTGTTGTTCCCTGTATTGAATCTCTACAGCAGTTATATCAGCTGTCAGCTGTGCAGATTCTGGCTTCAAATTCTGAAATTAAAACAACTAATTAGATTTTAGTACATTTTGATCTTGTTAACTTCTGCCTGTTAAGGCAAACTGAATAAACCTTATTTTGAATACATAATGCCTTGCTTTTTAATTAAATTATGCATAGACATCCATAGTGCAGTTAGCAAAAATATTTTTTTTGTAGTTCAGGAAATAAAATTAAATTTAAACAAATGTACCTATCTAAATTATTGTTACTGACCACGGATGTCATATACAGGGTGCTCGTAAGGAAACCAAAAGATTTTAATGCTGGATTCCTGACCATATTTAGAGTTTTTAATGTTATATAAAATTTCCTGGATTCGGCTTGGTTTCAGAGATGTCTTTAACATTTGGCCTTATATTTTCTGTTCCGATTGCTTCTTTTCCTCATATATTCAAATTTTGGTAACCTGAAAAAAATTATGAAATTTACAACCTTGGTAAATATGCTTACAGGACTCAGGTTTTCAAAGTATATTCATATTTATAGAAGTTGATTGTTATTCATCATGAGTAAAATTATAGAGTGATAACCTGACAAAATGCTATACAGACAATGAAGTAATTGTCAAAATGACATTGATTTTAGAGATTATGTGTTGATCAAACAGTTGTACATTATGATATTCGAGGCGAATTAGGGTTAAAATCTTTCAAATGATCAGATTCTTCACATAACATCGATATAAAACAATACACCACTAAACGTCAAATCTACTAATTTATATAGTACAAAATATCGAAAATCAAGCCTTATTATATTACAATTTATTACAAATCTTATTCATTGTCATATTATTAACCAAATGAGAAGATATAAAGTAAAATCATCAGAAAAATAATGAATATTTCAGTTTTTTTTTTTTTTTTTTTTTTTTAAATTTATTTCATGACCATGGATACAAGTCCTTCAGTCGCAGACATTATGAAATTATAATACATTCTATCAAACCAATATTACAGTCAGATGAGTATAGAAAAGATATGAATTTTGACAAAATACTTAAAGATATGATTTGATTAAGGTTCAATTCCCAAAGAATATACTTTTGGAGTTGAAACTTTATCCATCCTTAATGCTATAACATATATTTAAACCTAAATGACAAACTATACACCGCAATCAAATGTTTCCCATAGTGTTTGCTATAAACTTAAATACTTGCATATAATAAACAGGGTTCGATAGTAAATCTTGAACGCGGCGGGGAACACTTAACGAATATTCTTCCGCAATGTCACTAATGGCACTGACAAGTATCAGTCTTTGTATTGCAAACGATTCACAATCAAAAATCACATGTTTTATGTCCGCATTTTCTTTTAGGCAATGTGTACATCTATCATCGTTAATAATATTTTTCCTTTTGAGATGTGCTGGGACCAGACAATGACCAAAACGCAGACGGTTCATGCACGTTATAAATCTTCTGCTGTCATACTTGAATCGAGTGTACCATGGTGTTGTGGGTAAGTCTTTCTGCAAGTCTGCATACCATTTACCTTTATTCTCAGTCTCAGTCATGTGCTTCCAATATTCCTTCCACATTGACTTTGCTGTACTTTTGAATTGATGGTAATAGTCTGTAAATGGTACTTTGAATGAATCTGAAAGGTCTATGTCATGGTCCTGGCGAGTCGCCTGATCTACCACCTCATTTCCAGCTATGCCACTGTGGGAGGGAACCCATACAAATTCTACATTTTTTCCTAAATTACATAATAAGTCTTTGATTCTGTACACTATATAATTTTGCTTATATCCTAAATTACTATTACACAAGGCAGTTAAAACACTCTTGGAATCACTTACAACTAGAATATTTACAGTATTTACATGGTTATTTACATATGTCAAAGCTTGCAGTATTGCCCAAGCTTCAGCAGTGAAAATGCTACAGCTGTTGTGTATTTTTATACATTCAGTTATTTTCACTTGTGGGTCATAATAAGCAGCTTTTACAGAATCACCTTTTGAACCATCAGTATATATTACATAGAAATCATATTTCTCATTTAAAAATTGCAAAAAATCATGTTTATTTTTCACAGTGTCTAAATTGCACTGAATGTCTAAATATTTTAACATTGTGTTGTATGGGCAGCTGTAGATTGGCCACTTGTTACTGATGTACATGTTACTTGTAAGATTTTTAATATTTGTCATTATGGTTGGTATTTCAGGAATAGAACCTGCAATAAGAGTGTTAGTTGAGACCTGGGATGTTACAACTATCTGAGCAATCTCTACTGGATACAATACTTTATCTAGGACAAGACGATTATTACATGATAATTCCTTCAGACAAAATCGCTCAGCCAGTTGTAAACGGCGCAAAGACAGTGGAGGTATGCAATTTTCAACTTCCATAGAGTTAATAGGTGTGGTGCGCATGGCTCCACTTATTATTCTTAATCCCATATTTTGTATAACATCCAGCTTTTTTAATAATTTGATGTTTGCATTCATGTATGCTAAAGAGCTGTAGTCAAAATGACTCCTGACTATGCTTTTGTACAACATATTTAGAGTTTTTGGGTCAGATCCCCAAAAAGTTCCAGCTAAACTTCTCATGACATTTATACTTTTCATGGCATTCTGAGCTATGTAATCTATATGCTTATCAAATTTTAATTTATCATCTAACACAACACCCAAAAATTTATGATGACTGACAATAGGAATCACATTTTGATTATATCTAATATTTACAAATGATTTTGCTAAAGAGTCTTTACTTATTACTAACACTTTACTTTTTTCTGGGCTTATTTCTAATTTTAGACTATTGTTATAATACATTTGTAATTCAGCCAAAGCATGATTTATATTGTCAACAGCCATGTTCAGGTGTTGAGTTTCAGTATACAAAAGCAAGTCATCAGCAAATTGTAATATTTTGACATTTGGTGTATTTACAAATTGAAGAATTTGTGATGTGTATAAATTATACAATAAGGGTGATAAAGTTGCCCCTTGCATTGTGCCCTTATTAGTAACTTTGGGTCCATACATTTTGTTATTAAATTTGACATAAATAGTCCTATTATTTAAAAACCCAAAAATCCAGTTTAATATTTTTGCTGGTACATCTAAATCTTTTAATACATAAATTAAGCTCTCAATATTAACATTATCAAAGGCACCCTTTACATCTAAAAATACACATAACACATTAGCATGACTAAGTTTTGCCTTTTTGAGGTCACAGATAAAAGATACAAAGCTTTCAGAACAACTTCTACCTTTTCTGAATCCAAACTGAACATCTGGTAATTTTCCTTGAGATTCAACAAAATGATCCAACCGAAGTTTTAACATATTTTCAAAAAGTTTACCTAGACAGGATGATAAAGATATGGGTCTGTATGATGTATGGTTGTCTGCTGGTTTATTCGGCTTGAGTATGGGAATGACACATTGTGTTTTCCAGGACTCTGGTATAATTAATCTCTCCCATAATCTATTGTAGATAATTAATAGTGTTTTTAAAGCATTAAGATGTAGTTTTTTAACTAATTTGTATGGAATATTGTCCAACCCTGGTGTGGTGTCTTTTCTACTATTGAGAGAAATAAGCAATTCATTTATCGTAAAAGGCATATTAAGAAAGTGATTGTTTGAAATTTGACCTGATTCATTTAACATGCTATTCAAATTATTTTCATCTAACTGTGAGATGTCTGCAACCTTATCTAAAAAACTTGGCACCCACTCATCATTCAAATGCCTGTTGTATGAAGATCCAACTCTATTGAATTTTTTAATGTAGCCCCATATTCTGGAAATAGGTGTCATTCTATTAAAACTGCTGCATAAGTCTTGCCATGAGTTTACCTGCTCTTCCTTCAGTAGTCTTTTTTTCTGGGCATCAAGCTTTTTATAGTTAATGAAATTGGTAATGCTTGGAGATGCTCTGTACTGTTTTAATGCTTCTTTAGACTTTAGAACAGCATCAAGACATTTTTTATTCCACCAGGGAACAGGTTTCCTCATGACTTTCATGTTTTGGTTTGTCTTTTGTCTAGGTATTGTTTGTGATCGAAGATCATATAATATATTTACAAAGCTATTGTACAATTCTAATGGTTCTGTATGTATAACATCTAAATCTAAAAAATGGGTTTGTGATAAATCATAGTACTTAGACCAGTCTGCTTTATTATAAATATATTTTTCTTCCACAGGACGGACTTCATAACTGGAAGGCTTTATATTCACAGCTACCTGAGTTGGAAAATGGTAACTGCCCATCGGATCATCGTGAACACTCCATTCACAGAGTGGGGCTATTGTGGGACTGACTATAGTAATATCTATTGCGGAAGGGTTTCTATTTGGGTATTGTATGGTTGTGGGACTGCCATCATTTAAAATGCACATATCAAATTCATCTATAAGTTGGTACAAACTGTTACCTCTACTGTTATTTGAAACACATCCAAATAAAATATGGTGTGCATTGAAGTCTCCCATGATGATACACGGCTGTGGTACTTCTTGTAATATCTTTTTCATTTTACGCCTATCAAATCTGTTGCCATTAGGTGGACAATATACACAAAGAATATATAATTTGCCAATAGATGTCTCTACAGAAATACAGATGTTCTGAATAGATTCATAAAAAGTTGTGTTAAAAATGGTGTACTGTACATTTTGTTTTATAAGAATACCAACTCCATTCTTTGAATTTTTTGAAATTTTATGTATAAAGTTATAAGGTGCAAAATTAGGGATTCTAGAATTATTTTTAAGCCATGTTTCATTTAACAAACAAATGTCTATATTTTGTTCTGAAAGATATGTATTTAATAAGGCTCTCTTACTGAGTAGACTTTGAATATTGAACTGTGCTATGTGTAAAAAAGTATCCATTATTTAATTTAATAAATTTATTAAAACTACATCCTGTATTATTTTCCTCGTGATTGGTGTGTCCCCTTTATCATTACCTAAAGTAAACAAAGACTTAACTAGTGCTTCAATGATGATGTCATTTTTGGATATTTCTTCAGCGTTAAGTCGATCTATACCTTTATTGGTCGACTTAGGCATTGCTGGAAACGCTTTAGGGTCAGTAATAACTGGGGCAGATGATGATTTACTCACCACAGTGGCATAACTTCGGTTCTGGTTCTCGTATTTGGCTTTCTTTTCCTCCATTTTCTTTTGCTTCACAGGGCAATCCCTAGAGATCGCCAAATGATTTCCGTTACAATTTATACAAGTAATTTGTTCTACATCGCACTCCTTATATGAGTGCTGTCCGGAGCATGAGGAACACATTTGTTCTCCTCTACAAACTTTTGCTGAGTGATTAAATTTCAAACATTTATAACATTGCAGTAATGGTGGTATGTACATTCTGACTTGATACCGGAACATCTGGATATATGCATGTTGAGGTAGTTTGGTTGCTGCAAATGTGACAGCAATGGTACCCAATGGTACAAGCTTCCCTTCGACTTTTCGCATGAATCTTTTGACTGAGATTACCTCAGTGTCACAACTAATATTCTTGTAAATCTCCTCATTGCTTAACTCCTTAGGTACATAGCGTATCACGCCGGTCGTCTCAGTTAAGTGTGCAGGTACAAAAGCTTTCAACTTGTTTCTGCCTAAAAAGTTATCCATTGTCAGGAAGTCATTCGCAGGTGCAGGTTTTTTGAAAGTGATGCCTATTTTATGCGCGTTCACTCTGTGCACGCCGACTATGCCTTTAACATTGTCCGTGAATAGTTTCGTCAATTTAATAGGATTTTTGTTGCCTATTTTTTCGTCTTCTTGAGACTCGACATACACAACACAATCTGCACTGTGATTTTCCGGAAATTGTCTTTTATAATTCGGTTTTGTAAACATTTTATAGTTCGTGGTAAGATACAAAGTTTGTAACTTTCTTTTCTTGGTCTCATCACCGGGGGGCGGTCCCCCGCCGGTGGATTCACCCATATTTATTTACACGATATAACTATGTACACTAAATTAATATTTACAACAACTATAATACAAATTAACACTAAGAAAATCGTTTTTAGGATTTAGCGAAAAATTAAAACGCGCGCCTTGTTCGACTTCCCGCCAAAAAAAAAAAAAAAAAAACAATATTTCAGTTAAAATATAAACATACCGGTGTAACGACAAACTTTTCTGGTTTTATTTTTTTCTTAAGCCACATCCAACGACACTGCACTCAGGCATTATGTCTTTTCTTGTCCGTCACCACTACACCACACAATTAAAAAGAAGTATCCGTAGAATTTCCAAATAACCACTATTTTATTTTAAGAACACGACTCGTTGATACTTTTTGTACCTCGGAGAACCGTAACACAACACAATATGGCGGAGCGGCCACAGTAGGCATTTGAAGGCACGTCAAATGCAAAATGTTGCCATAGCAGCAAGCACTGAAGTATTGTTATCTTTTACTACATATGGGAAAAGACGTTAGTTAGAGAGTGACAACATAATGTTTACTTATTCTGCGTTAAAATGCATGGTATTTGTTTAACTGATTGCATGTATAGAACAATACGCCGAGTCCACTCTTGGTGGTGGAGGTGTGACGTCACCTACTAGTAAGTAAACAGAGTCAATATCGTTTGTAAACAGTACGTAATTATTATCGACTTTCTTCAAATCAAATTTGTTGAATAAAATGGGGTATAAATGGTGTTTAGTGCCACAGTGTACAAATACTTCAATAAAGAGTCCACAGAAACTGTTTGTTTCTATACCAACGGATCCCAAAAGACGAAAACTGTGGCTTAAGTTAGCTCGAAGAGATCCAAATTCCATTAAATCACATACAAAAATGTCTCTATGTGTGAAGATCACTTTGATGTAAGTATCACTTCACGTTGTACCTACCTAATAGGAGGTAAATATATCGGTATACAAAATATAACAACATCTTTAATTCCTAACCTCTTTAGACCCTACATTGCAAAACTAAATATTTTGTTTTCAGCATTATATTGTTGAGATTTTTCACATCTTGTTTGTAGTTTTCTGATTACTGTCCTGTCAAATATAATGTTGGTATTTCAACAATGCAGTTTAATTTCAGATGGATAAAGACACAACTAATTACATGAAGTACAAAATGGGCTTTAGTCAGAAGATACTTCTGATGAATGAGGCTGTGCCAACTTAATTTCACTGTCAAGAGGATCTCAAAAGACGGCTGAGTGATGCTGTTCCTTGCCGAGAAGTGTTTCTTAAAAGACAAAGAATTGACCTTGTCACAAAGTGTCTGCAAACAACTATCAATATTAAAGATGACATGGTGCAAGAAATTATGGAGCCTGAAGGTATGATATTAATTAATTATAAAAAATATATATCAATATATTTTAGACATCCTCCATAGCCTAGTTGGTAGTCACCCACCCAACAAAGTCGGAGTTCTCGGGTTTGAATCTCTTTAAGGGCATTTATTTGTGGGATGAGCATGAATATTTGTTCCTGAGTCATGATTGTTTTTGGTGTATTTAAGTATTTATTTATATAATATTTATTTTATATACCATCATCTAGCACCTACAACAAAAACCTTTTTTGAGTTTACTACAGTAGGACTAGGTTGATTTGTATAAGATTGTCTCATTTATATATATTATTTATGTTGTTGATTTCACATTTTTTAAAGTTACTGGGAGCAAGGCTGTTCAAACAATATGGCAACATAAAACTATTGCCACATCACCCTTCAAGACTGTTTCATACCAAGTGAAAGGCTGTTCAAACAATATGGCAACATAAAACTATTGCCACATCACCCTTCAAGACTGTTTCATACCAAGTGAAACCATCTCCTTCAGCCCCAGCCGCAATCCAAGCAGCAAAAGAAAAATTCTAGAAGAAGAAAAATCGGACAGTGATATTTCCTTTTTAGAATGTGGTTGTTTATCACCTTTTGTACCTACTTCATCATCAAGAGATACTGATTCGGACAGTAATGTCATAGAAAATAATAAGCATATTGAACAATTACAGTGCCATGTAAATACTGTGCGTTTAATTGAAAGGAAGCCTGTGTTGTATATTGGTATTTCCAAAGAATGTTACTTTATTATTCAGCTATTGCATAAATTAACAAATATAAAAATAGAACACATTTTACTATGCTTGAAAAAAATTAGAATGAATACCACATTTTCTGAACTAGAGGATAATTTTGAAATATCCTTATCTTATGCTAGCAGATTATATTTAGTAAACATTCCAATAATAAGATTAATAAGTAGTTATTTAAAACTATTCATTATAAACTTAGATAAAAAATTAATAAAAAAGAACCTTCCTATTGCATTTAGGCATCGCTACCACAATGTCAACTGTATTATAGATTGCTTAGAAATTGACATACAAAAATCATCAAATGTGGCTGCGCACAGGGAAAGGTACCTAGTCACGGCATTTAGTTACAGAGTTACATGAGGTTTTGTCGAAGCGGGTGAAAAAGTGCCAAAATGGGTTTGTGCTATAATTGGGTTATTTACATCCTAAGGAACACGTGTATACAAGAATATCAGTAAAATTATGTTTTTTAGTATATTTCTCAACTATAAAGTTTAGTACTCAGGGTACCTTGTCACGCTATGTCTTAAAGCGTTTAAAATTTGAATAATTTTGTCAATATATCCGTTGCGGGTAGTCAAATGCCTCTTTCTAACATAGATCGGCCTATAGCAAAATGATTTAAATCATAAAACCAATAAAATTTATCAAATGTTTTTTAAAAGAAGACATTAGGTACCCATATATGCCCAATATCGACCCATTGAAAATAAACTGTATGCTATACATCATAGAGTTCATCTCAATAACTAGTTCTGGGCATATATGGGTTAAACTTATTTACGTAACTCTTGTATTGAACGTAGAATCATAAGTATCATAACTATTTACATTAATATAAATAAAATACGTTTGCCAAGCAAAGCCGGAGAGCTAGCGAACGGCCGGGTAGCGAAGTATATTTCTCCTACTAAAACCACACCAAGGTCACGTTACGAGGTGTTTCTCTAAATATAGGTAATAATTTTATTCATCATCATCATAATTATCATCATCATCAGCCTATGATAGTTTGATAGTCCATTGCTGGACGTAGGCCTCTCCTATTAACTATGCGTATAGACGCATTAGGAGGTAAATGCCCATAATCGCCACGCTGGGTAAGCGGATTGGCGATCGCAGTAATGTGTCCACTATGATGACGCTGCTGCCCATCATCAATCTTTAATCAAGTATGGTCAGTGACACTTCAATCCCTTAGTCGACTCTTACGACACCCGCAGGAGGAGTTGGGGTGGTGACAAATGTATTCTTTCTGCCGTCACAACACGGCCAATAATTTTATTGTTGATCTCGAATTTAGTCAATGGAAACTTGAGCTGTGATTTTAGTTGTTTGACGTGTATAATTAATAGGTATAGATTTAAAATATATATTATAAATTATAATTAATAGTAATAATTAATATATTATTATTAATAGGTATAGATTAAAAGATCAAAGACTTAATAGATCATAAAGTAGGTGCAGTTATGTATATAATTGGGTATTTTATCCTAGTTTTACTCTATTTTTTTTAAATAATGACTTATCGTGACAAGGTACCCAGTTTAGTAAAATGTACAATTTTATGGTTTAGTTAGATGACTAAAACAGAACTTTTTATAAATAAAAATATATTGATTTCTGCAATAATTATACCAAATAACATTTTGATACAAATATTTTTTGCATTATAGGTACTAAAATAGTGCCTTTACATTTAAAGTTACGAAAGTTTAGTAAATGCCGTGACAAGGTACCCTAGTTACGTTTCCATACAAAAGTTTCGACCGGGTCACTAAACTTTATTGATAAAAAAAATGCTTTAACGATATCTCGATGACACCATTGTGGCACACTATGCTAAATATAGTTAAATTATGTGATCTGTCATCGATATACAAATAATTTTGTTGATTTTTAATTTTATAAGTGATCTTTTATGTAATTGTTAAAAAGTGCGGTAATTATTAAATTTATTGTTAATTATGGAATTTATTTTATTCAATTATCCCAAAAGGCCTTAGAATATGTAACTACGATGAGAAACTAACAGTTTTAATCTCATTATATTATGAATTGGGTATAATGAACACTTTCGTGTTTCTTTCGCCCTTGCATGTTCAACCTTTGAAATATAAATAATTAACATGTATTTTTAAACAATTAACCTTTATCATAATTCTTCAACTTCCAAAGATTATAAGTATACCCTTCACTACGTAACTTCGAAGTAGAAGTGCGTTTTTTGGCATTATAAACTTTTAATGCAATTTTCTCAACTTGTGCATTTCGGAAGTCGCAAATTCAAGAATTTATATAAAAATAGTGGTTCAACCTAGAGTCATGATTCTTTGTTTTATTGATAGAAAATTTAATCTCCTTTTTGGAAATATGCGTAACTCAATACCCGCAACTAGGTACCTTTCCCTGTCCGCAGCCACAAATGTGGCTGATGGAAACATTCGGATTTCTTAGGTTAAACATGCAAGGGCGAAAGAAATACGAAAGTGTTCATTATACCCAATTCATGATATAATGAGATTTAAACTGTTAGTTTCTTATCGTAGTTACATATTCTAAGGCATTTTGGAATAATTGAATGAAATAAATTCCATAATCAACAATAAATTTAATAATTACCGCACTTTTTAACAATTGCAAGAAAGGTCATTTATAATATTAAAAAGCTACAAAATTATGTGTATATCGATGATTTATCACATAATTTAACTATATTCAGCATAGTGTGCCAAAATGGTGTCATCGAAATAACGTTAAAGCATTTTTTTTTATCAATAAATTTCAAATCATTAAATTTTAGTACCTATAACGCAAAAAATATTTGTATCAAAATGTTATTTGGTACAATTATTGCAGAAATCAATATATTTTTATTTATAAAAATGTCCGTTATTTTAGACTACTCTATAACATATATCAAAATGAATCAAATCGGAGTCGGACAGTTGGGTACCCTTCCTTGTTAGAAAGAGGCATTTGACTACCCGCGACGGAAATATTGACAAAATAATTCAAATTTTAAACGCTTTTAAGACATGACGTGACAAGGTACCCTGAGTACTAAACTTTATGGTCGGAGAAATATACTAAAAAAACATAATTTTACTGATATCCTTGTACACACGTGTTCCTTAGGATGTAAATAACCCAATTATAGTACAAACCCATTTTGGCACTTTTTCACCCGCTTCGACAAAAACTCATGTAACTCTGTAACTAAATGCCGTGACTAGGTACCTTTCCATGTGCGTAGCCACAAATGTTAATGTTGTTCATCAGGCACTGTCATGGTCAGAGTATAAAAAGGGAAATACTGTAAAGTATTTAATATATTGTAATATTGTACACCTAATGGTTTGATTAATTTTACTTTTCAAGGATTTGGGGACAGAACAAGTGATGTTGTCATAGTAGAGAACTGTAACTTCCTTGATGGATTACAAGAAGGAAGTTGTATATTAGCAGACAGAGGCTTCAAACACCTTGAACATGCATTTCAGGCATAAAACTCTTAAGGCCACCAAGTGTAAAAGCTGGTGAAAAGTTATCTAAAACTGAAGTTCGACAAACCAAGATAATTGCTATTTGCTAGTTAACGAATTTTGATTAAACGCGTGATTAGGCGTTTAAGAGAATTTAGTACCTATGCTAAAACAACATGCAGTGATAAATACTAACTTACGTCATGTTCTTGATCATATCATTATCATTGCATGTGGTCTTATAAACTTGCAGAATTCTCTTATTAAATAATGTAACATGGTATTATGATTATTTGATCATTATTGTCATTAAAAATATATAGTATGCATGTTCGGTAATTAATGTCTCAATCTAATGTATAATATTAATATCATGTTGTCAGAAAGTATTCATTATCTGTAGGGGTTGTGAAACTGTTTACTTGTTGCTTACATGCAAAAGAGGAAATATAAAATAAAAATAATAAGAAGCATGAAATTGTTTTTTATTTCATTATATTATCACACATTGGTGCTGCTACACAAAATGGGATAAATATTATGTTTTTTCCAAGAAACAGTTAACTTTTGTAGTAACTTAATAACATATTGGAGAAGAACCGCTATGGACAGGAAAGAGTGGAAATCTTTAGAGGAGGCCTATGCCGGAGGGCAAGACGACTATGCCAATGTCTAAAATATATATATTTATGTTATCAATTATTATTGTAGTCGTTAAGTAAAGGCTATAAAATAAAATAAAAAATAACATATTCACTGTCATAATTCACTAACACAATGTCTACTTTCTTTGTTTTTTCAAATTGGCTATCAGCAACACAAAAATAGCATTTTTTGACACCAGTTGCATACATTTGCAGCTGTACCTGTGCCTTACATTTAGCTGTAATGACTCCATTTTTCAAATAATTATCTTTGGATTTTGCTTTAGTAGGGCATTTAATTTGTATGATAGCATCTTTTGTTACACCGTCAGGAGATGCCGCAATCATGGGATGCTCTTTGCACACATAAAGCCCACATGAATTGATTTTCTTTTTTAAGGTTTTGCTGACCGTATTTCTGACAGAGAGTTCTAAATTTCTACCTCTCTTCATTGCAGCAGTATCTGTTACTTTTGCACCCATTATGGTATAGCCACCAACGAACCGTCTGGTGTATGGCACACACTCACTTCATGTGCCTTTGATGCTGTGATACGGCCGTACCGCATCTCATATCACAAGCTGCTTCTGTTTTGCTTCCTTGTGGCTTCTTCTATGGTATTTATTGCTGCTGCAGTGAATTTTTTTTCATCAAGCCTACAATTCTGTCAACATCTACTTTAATATCTTCAGATTGATCTATCATAAAGCAGTGCAATGAGTACTGCATAATTCCAGAATGCTTATAATATAATCGACTTGATACTTTAGCAATTCACAGTTCTCAATCTTCCTCCTTTTAGCTTCAGAAATAAATTCATTGTATAATGCTGGATCACTTGGGTCTATGAGGTATTTCCTTTTGACTCATTTGCTGCACTTTGATATACTTTAGAGTAGTCCCTACTTTCGACAAAGTCGATTTTTTCCAATAGCACTCTACAGAAGTATATGAAGGCTCCTCAGACCGACGGTGGACCCACATTAAAAAAGCAACTGCATGCTTACATCCTCCAGCTGAGGCAGCACAATCATGACACTGACAACTAATAATTTCGCAGTCACGTTCGTTTACAATCAAAGTCACATTGTATGCTTTGGCTCGTACTTTGTGCTCAGGGCACATCTTACATTTGACTGTGCACATTCCATTTTCCCGGTGTAGTTGGACATAACCAATCGCATCGTCGCCATATCGTAAACATTTTTTATTTAGTTCACAGTTGCAGTGATCTTAACTCGTGTAGCAGCCGTGTCATGTGTCATGTTACTTATTATATCCTATTATTCTATCTTTATTATATGCAATTATCCCGTCTCAATGATACTATATATTTACTTACCTTATAATCTATGCTCTCCACCCTACATATATATTTATATAACAATTCTATTTACATAATTTATTTATCTTCTTAATAACGCTCGCTTGTTGTTGTTCATTTCTATCTTCCAATGGGTTCCACGGAAGACCAGCGCTCCGGCATCAGATGTCAGAGCATATGCTGAGTGGTACCCTATTGTAGCTCCTACAGCAACACACTTTCTCACCTTTTTGTTTTTGTTTAGAGTCTGTATTTTTAATTTTATCTGTATTTTGTCTCTGTAGATGTAAGAATGTATCTTATTGTTCTGTGTGTAATTGTAGTTGTGCAATAAATGTTTTTTCTTTCTTTCTTTCTTTCTTTCAATATGATCCTCTTGCTGACCTGTGATACAAAGGCAAAAATTAGGACAAAAAGAAATTACATTAACATAACCTAAAATTAGCTCATACAAAACCTCCGAACTTGTCTTATTATATTTATACATTTATATACAAATAAATAATTAGTATAGATAGGGTACTTACAGTTTTTACATTTTTAAGTTCCGCAGCATAGTAATCAACGTTATCTTTATGCAATCATAAATGCATCTATCTTAGGTAGGTTGCTGCTGTCCGCTCGCACAAAATTTGCCTCCATTTTCAGATACCACACGAATATTTACACCGGAAGATATATATTTATTAGAAAAGTCTTTAGAATTAGCACAAAGATCGAATTAAACAATAATATCTCAAAACACGAACTACACTCTGTTAAGGAAGCAATGCATAAGCAATGTTTACTTGCAACTGACGTCACAGGAACGCTGACCAATCATAGGGCGTTGGCTGTCACAGATAATTTTTCAAAAAATATTAAATTTATTTTGGTGAAATATGCTACAAATAGGCATATTTTTTCCTAAAACTAAGTGAAATGTAGTATAAATTATGCTATTTTCTAATAGGATGACCACATTTTGGGGTATATTTTTAATGTTGTCAAATACCCTACTTTGATTCCGGATGTATAAGGCCGGCCTAAGGCTTCATCACAGTAGGTCGTCAGCATGGATTTAGAATATGGATATGGATTTGACAACGTAATAATAATAGCAAGAACGAAAGGGATGGTCTTATGAAACTTTTTACTAGTGGAAGTGAAAAGGAACGATAATCGTCCGTCCTTATCACTGTGCCACTATTTTTTGTGTGTGTGTGTGTGTGTTAGATGCTAAGTCTAAGTGCCACACACACAAGTATCTTCTTAGTAGTAAGTGACTATGTCTATCCCTCTTAGTGGCACACTATGTGCGGCCCCTCGGTCGTCAGGCAAAAAAAAAACTCGTCGTGTGAAACCGCTCAAATATTTTTTCTTTATTCAATGACAAAATTGATGCCGTCTTGAATTTTCCACGGGATGGTTTCGTTGATATTTTTTTTATTGGCGATAATGACAAAATAGAAAGTGATAATCTTAAGCATTTTCAATATTCGCAATTGCAAATTTAGCTTGTACTCACGTATTTTTTCTTCTCTTCAAAAACTTATTCAAGTTCTTCCCTCTTATTTATTACTATCAACTTATTTATTATTCTTCTTGTAGAAAGATTATTAGGTAGGATTGTTTGTTGTAATGAGGGTTTTTGATACTTTTTCTGCCGCTATGAGGAGGTGAGATGGCAGCACTGAGCCGACCGTATAACGAACTGTCAAAATAAATACGCGCATTTAATTTTCAACATATTTATAGGTTTATTTATTCTGAAAACCATTACTTTAGTCATATTGTTACCTAAAATAAATAAATAAAATAGTTCCAAGTCAATTCTCATGAAATTAACAAAGTTATAGTAATTATTTTGAATACCAGTGACTTTGAGCGCCTGTTTTAGAGTTCAATCTTCAGTTCGACGACCATGTATTAGTCGTAATCCATTACAAAATCAATTCTCTTCCAAATAAAATAGAATTTCAATATTTTAGGCCCAGGTGCCTATGAATAGTATGAATCTGACAGCTGTCGAGACCAGGTGCGTACGAAGCGCCGCCTGGTGGCAGAAAAATTATCGAAAACCCTCATTATGAAGAATTAGGTATAATTGTAATTATGAAGAAAAAATAAGTAATTAGACATAAAATATGAATTTATTTAATAATTTGTGGTCTTGGTAGGTTTTTAGTGTAATTTCATTTTGGTAAAGTAAAATATTCCAAAAAAATTAGTAAGCTGTCATGAAATTGAACACAACGTTTTGAATTTGCTGCTTTTCCTACTGAGAGAGATTGCTGGACACAGTATAATCAGTCAACAATTTAAAATTTTCTCTTTACGTACCAATTCGATTATAAAAACAGGATAAACTAAGCAACCTAACTATAAAAAAAAAAAAAACAATTTTACAATCTGGCAGCCCTGCGATAGAAATGCTTTGATGTTTTCAAAGGTAAATAATCTGGCAGCACTGGCAGTGACAGATACGACCATCGTATACAAATCACGTCGCTTATCAATAGTCAAAATCCGGTAGAATATGACAACATCCATAGTATGGAAATCAAAATGCACGATAAAATGCCGTTTGTCAAGTTAACAGCACGACCATCATAAGCCCCCTGGAACTCGAGAGCGATAACAGAGCACAATGTAACCTTGTTGTAAGTATTACATCATTATGGTATGTATACTTGTACTTAAGTAGGTACTAATACACATTCGTACCTGTATGCAATCTAAAAATAGAATTACATTTATTCTTATTCTAACACAACGGTATTTTTGCACTGCACTGAACTTGAAAATGTTTTACACTTTTAAATAAATTTGTTGCGGCTGACTTGGAGTTGCCTGCACTCCTGCAGTCAGCTGTTGATCCCGTGCTACGACCTGGATCCTTCTGGTGAACCATTTGTTCACTTTCTTTTTGCAACTACTATAAAAGTAGTACAGCAAAAATGTTATCAAAATTATTACAATCACCAATAAAACGATACTAAATGTATTCAACTGGGTAGCTATTCCGGAAATGTTAATGGATGCTTCTGCCGTCAAGGTATTGGATTTATCAGTATTATCTGAATCCTTTTTGCTACCGTAATTTCCCATAGTTATGTATGACTTGGTGCGAAGCGCTAATTATTATAAAGAAAATTAATAAATCTACAAATTATTACAATTAGTGCATGTTTGCAAAAAAAAACTTAACCTACTAAATAAGGTCTACTCATCACAAAACCTTACAGATTTCTTAATTGTCCGACCACTGCGTGTAACATAGGGTGCAACGCTAGGCACGGGCGGAGCGATTCCGCTATCCGCTTGTGGTGTACTTGGTAAAATTACGTTTTGTGTTGGGTAGTCCTTTTCATCGAGTAAATAAGCAGGTTTTAACCTGTCAATTGACATATTTACGTCTCGATCCTCTAATTTAATTTTAAAAACTTTATTCTTACGATCAATAACTTTATAAGGCCCTTCATAAGGGGTTTGCAAGGAAGATTTTACAATTCGGCGAACAAATACATAGTCGCATGTCAAAAGATCGGGACTGACAAAAAAATTGTTATCTCTATGGTGTGAGAACGGTCTTGGTTTAAGTTCTCGTATAGTATCTTTTATTTTATTTAACATAGAATGTGGTTCTGTTACCTTTTTATCAATGTTACAATAAAATTCACCTGGTAAACGTATTGCACAACCATAAACTAATTGAGCGGCACTAACACCAGTATCTAATCTGGGTACCGTTCGGAGACCTAATAAAACTGTATTTAATTCTGTAGTCCAAGAAGTATTATTCATACGAGCTCTTAACGCTGCTTTCATAGATCTATGCCAACGCTCAATTACAGAGTTACTTTCTGGATGATACGGCGTAGTTCTTAGCTTTTCTGTGCCTACATACCTCATTAACTGTCGGAAAAGGCAGCTCTCAAACTGCTTACCCTGGTCACTAGTTAATGTAACTGGACATCCAAATCGCACTATCCAGCCGTCATATATTGTCTGCGCTACCGTCTCTGCCGTAATATCCTGTAACGGGAACGCTTCTGGCCAACCAGTAGCTCGGTCTATAATAGTCAGGCAATACCTGTGACCTTCGGCTGAAGTAGGGAGGGGTCCGACCAGATCCGTATGTATGTGTTCAAATCTATCAACCTCTGGAAACTTACCTGGTGTCGATTTAGTATGGCGTGCCACTTTGGCTCTCTGGCATTGAACACAGGTTTTGGCCCAAAGGCCTACATCCTTGTTCATATCCTTCCAGAAATACCTGTCAGAAATCATCTTACGTGAAGTACGAACACCTGGATGACTTAAATTATGAATATGTCTGAAAACATCGCGTCGAAATCGCTCAGGAATGTACGGTCTCGCATTACCGGTAGATATTTCACAATATATATTGTAGTTACAGTTAGGTAACTTGATTCCTTTAAGTTGCAATTTATCGTTTTGCAGTAATAATTTTAATTCGTCGTCATTCTCTTGTGCCTTTGATATTAAGGCAAAATCTATCGCTACATTTTGAAAATCAACAGTCTCAACTCTGGACAAGGCATCGGCAACTACGTTATCCTTACCTTGTACATGCCTAATGTCCGTGGTAAATTCACTAATAAAAAGTAACTGCCTGGTCCGTCGTGGTATTTCTTTATTACTATCTTTATTCAATTTACTAAAGGCAAATGTTAATGGTTTATGATCTGTAAATATAATTAGTTCTCTGCCTTCATGCAGATACCTAAATTGTAGTACAGATAGATAAACAGCAAGAAGTTCTTTGTCATAAGTACTATACGATGCCTGTGCAGCAGTTAACTTCCTGGAAAAATAAGCTAGTGGTTGCCAAGTACCTTGTACATATTGTTGGAACACGCCACCTACACACGTGTTGCTAGCGTCTGCAAATAATGAAATAGGTACTGTGGGAAGCGGGTATGCTAACGTGACAGCATTCTGTAAGCTAAGCTTACATTGTTGGAACGCGTCGTCAGCTTCCTGTGTCCACGCTATAGGAGTCTTATCATTACGTTTAGCTTTGTGAATATATTTCAATAACAATTCTTGGTATTGTACAGCGTGGGGCATGTGTGGTCTATAAAAATTAATCATGCCCAAAAATGTTCGCAACTGATTAACATTTTTTGGTTTAGGATAGTCTTTTATGGCTTGAATCTTACTTTCCAATGGTTTGAAACCTTCAGTCGATACCTCATAACCTAGGAATTCTATTTTTGTCTCTTTAAAAGTACATTTCTCTAGATTAATAGTAAT
Organism: Thaumatotibia leucotreta; assembly: GCA_025490895.1. Lineage (NCBI taxonomy): Eukaryota > Metazoa > Arthropoda > Insecta > Lepidoptera > Tortricidae > Thaumatotibia > Thaumatotibia leucotreta. The sequence continues at coordinate 18,394 of JALPQI010001575.1, read as the reverse complement.
ACCGAATTCGCTAAGTCTCTGAAACAGTAGTTCGAGATGACCGTCGTGTTCTTCCTCTGAGAGAGAAGCAACAAGTATGTCATCTAAATAACAATACACGAAATCAAAATCACGTAAAACAGTATTGTTCATAAACCGCTGGAAGGTCTGACAAGCATTTCTTAAACCGAAACTCATCCTGGGGAATTCATACAAACCAAATGGAGTAATAATAGCTGTCTTCTCCACGTCATCAGGATGTACCATGATGTTATGGTATGCTCTCCGAATGTCTATGCAGGAAAATATGGACTTACCGGCAAGAAGATAGGTGAAGTCGTGGACTCTCGCAATAGGGTAGCGGTCAGGTTTCGTGACCGCATTCAATGCTCTGTAATCACCACAAGGACGAATTTCTCCATCCTTCTTGGGAACAATATGTAAAGGACTAGACCACGGGCTCTTGGAGGGTCTACAAATACCCATCTCAAGCATTGATTGGAATTCCTTTTTGGCTTTTTCGTACCTATCAGGAGGCAGTGGTCTAGCTCTTTGATATATGGGAGGTCCTGTTGTCTCAATATGATGATAAGTTGAGTGCTTTGGGGCCTCAATGAATGACAATGGCTTTAACAGTTCTGGATACTTGTGCAATAAACTATACGCCTTATTATCCGTATTAATTAAGTTAATTGAAGACTCAGTATGGTTTATGATCGAACCGATTACAGAAATATTTGTCAAATTATCAATTAATCGTTTACCAAACAAATCTACCAGCAATCTATAATTACGCAGAAAATCTGCACCAATTATAGGTTGTTTGACGTCACACACAATAAAGTTCCACTTAAAAGTACGTCTTAGGTTCAAATTTAGCGTTAAAGTAACATATCCGTACGTTTTAATATCTGTGTTATTAGCGGCATATAATTTACAATTTACAGGTTGTAACGAGGATTTACAAAACTTAAAATTCTTTGGAATTACACTCACATTTGCACCAGTATCAATCAAGAATTTAAAATTTGAATTTCTATCTATTACACTCAGGCGATAATTATTTACCGTGGTGCAGGGTTCCGCCGAAAACGTCTGCACAGTGTCTAGTTTCCCGTCGGCGGCTGTCCTTTCCAGTTGCATGGCTGCACGCACTTGTTGGCCTTTGTCTTGAACCGGAAATGATAGAAGCACAACCAATCAGGGCTGTCGGGAGTCCTGGAAACGCGGCTGTGGGTGCGGGAGCGACTCGATGTCCGCGCCTGACTGCGGGTCCTCCGGCGGCTCCTACCTCGTCCACTAGTGTTGGTCAGTCCATTTATCCGGCTATTGATCTTCGCTAACTCTGCCATTATGACATCGATGTTAGCCGGGCTCTGCCTCGACGGGGTGACATGGATCGCGGCGACCTCGTTAGGCTTGAACGTCTCCATAACCTTGTCAGCTATAACTGCCAAATTCTCTAAATTCTTGGTGTCTGCCGACGCTACAACGGCCCTTACCGATGGTGGTAGATGACCCTGCCAGAAGTAAGTCAAGGTCTCATCCGGTATTTTGTCGCGCGCGAGATCACGCATTCTTCTCATGAGCTGTGACGGGCGTTGTTCTCCCAGTTCCATATCCGACATGAGCTGTTGTAACTTCTTCGCCTCTGTTTCCTCGTAGACACTCAGCAACCTGGCCTTCAGTGTCTCAAATTTGTTGTCCGCTGGTGGCTTCTCAAGGATGTCTGCTACCTGCTGGATCGCTTGCTTCCCTAGCTTTGCAATAACCATGTTGTAGTTGGATTGGTCACCGGCCTTCTGCTGTGCCAAAATAGCCTCGACTTGTAAGAACCATAATCGCGGCTGGTCCTGCCAGAAATCAGGAATTTTTGCTGCTAACGATATCGCTGACAACTCGATGGTTGTCGCGGTTCCGGGAATTGGTGGTGGTGTCGGAGACATGCTGCAACACCGATTAAATTCGCTTCCGTTAACCCTGGAGCTCGGGGAATCGACTATCAGACCACGCGACGAACGTAACTCAACCAGAATAACTGCACTCTAAATGTATTTATTTTAAATTTACAGTCAATGTTTATTCACCAAAAGTTCACAGTTATGTCTACAATTAATAGTTCACGGTCACTCGCACAAAATGTTTTAAGTTTCACGGTCACTCGCACAAAATGTTCTAAGTCGGGGTCACCACTATAGGGTGCTATGTCTGGGAGTTAAATTAGAACGCCGGAGTTAATTAATTAGAAATGTATTGTTCAACGCGTGGCTGAGAGTCGACTGCGGGAGCGGGCATGTACCGCGTCCAAGGCGCACGTGGAGCTTACGGTGCATATCCCTGTCCCTACAATTACTTATTCTGTTAACCTTACTACCCACGCCAGTTCCACATGCTGAGAAAGTTCGTTGACCATACATTAAGAAACACTTACAGTTTGTCATAAAAAATTTAAAATGTTACAAAGGGTGCATTGTCGTTATAATTATTAGATCAGAGTACATCCAGAAAACTGTAACAACTGTTACCAATTCTTTCTTGTGTTTTTAAATTGATCAATCAAAGTTCAGTCTGCCCTGTAGATAGATATGTGGACGCCTAAATACTCTTAATTAATATAGAACATACAAAAAAATTGGTAACTCATGTTAGTCTTGTGGATTTACCCATCGCTGAAAAAGTCTGCATATTACAATGTTTTTTTTACTACAAGTTCATACCTAGAAGTTAAACGAATAGTAATGTAAAAATGTAGGAAATTAACCAGTTAATCCCGTTTTGGTTGGATTAAAATATGAACCCCTTCCCGCTAAATTTTACCACTGTGAATTCTTTATTGTGTTAAGACAAACACCCGTTGTTGCCTTACTGGCTGAATGAATGTATAAACAGATATATTTCCCAAGATACACATTTTTATTTATGTAATATGTATCAACACTACGTGAGTGATATACTCAATCCATATGATGTTCTTGACATGCCTATTCACACTCATAAAGCTAAACCTCAATATTTGTCGTGTTTTCATATGAGTGGGCATTAAATTGTTGCATTACGTCGTCGACTTGCTCTGATCCCTCGGGAAACTCATAAAGAACTGCTCAGCGCTTATCCCTCTCACCGAGGCGAACCCCACAACACTCATTTTCATACATGAAATTCAGGTGTGGAATTTCCCTTACTTTCTTGGCCTCACCAAATATTAAATTCCCTAGCCGATATATTAATATTACTTATACTTACACACGGGCTTTGCCGTTCGGTGATAAAATTTCTCTACAAAGTAATTTGAAGTGATTGAACAAAGCGTTCCATTCTTAGAATCTCTTTTGAATGAAATACCCTGACTCGTTTAGTTAGTATAAAAACTGTTTTGGTGCATACAGTTTTAACTTAGTATTTTTTATTCACTACAGCACTTAACACTTAATTGTTAATTAATTGACAGTTCTTTTCAAGTGCTCCAGTTACATTATACCTACCAACTAACTTTGGACATAACCGAGCGTTTGATCGTGAATTCTAATGGAACCATATCCTAAAGATCTGGAGCCATGTGTTTATTTTCTTCGCCGCATTAATAATAAATAATAGGAAAATCTCTTAAAAATTAAGTTTGACAGCATTTAGAAATAGTGATCCTGAAAATAAAAGATAAATGGTATATTGTATGTACCTACATTCTTAGGTACGTACGGTGAGCATAATGAGCACCTAAAGGAATTAAATGCGAACCTTATTACGGTATTACTCGACGCTAAATTATAGCACGCGTGTTCGCGCCTATAAGGGTAGCCAAGTATTTAGTAGGCAAATCGTCTGTAAAAAGTATCTTAATAATACTAATAGAATCAAATATTTATAATGTAATGATCTAATATAGAATAATTGAAGATTGAACACGGTTTTGGGTGTATTTCATAATTAGGTACCGTGGAACCGGTATTTTTGCAGATTTTATAAAACTTTGTTGTTTTCAATTCGAAAGATATTTCTGAGTCCCACTGCACATCGACGCACATCGCATATTCTTAATACATTTCTCCTTAAGCGTGTAATAGGCTATCTTCAGCAATCCAGTAGCAAAATTAGAATGTATGACTGCACTGGCCCGGTCCGCCTGTAAAGTGAATGCTTACGTTTTGAATCCTATCGAGTCGCTCCCAGCGCGGCACTAGATACGCCAATAGCCCAGGAAGACGTGCAACTAATTTAAGATTGAAATGGGAAAGCGTTTAACTGGAGTATTGACTTTTCTGAACGGAAAACTACTGTATAACATTCTGTACGTATTTATTTCTTAAAGTACCATTAGACTCCTAACAATACACCTACTGAACAATTTAGTCTAATAAGAACATGTGTTTTTGCTAGGTACCCACATTTTAGCCTACACGACATTACACTATCTTCATACCTGTGCATTTAAACGACAGTTTCACTTTTTTATCGCTGGACATGATAATAAATTACTTACAAATTACATTGATCGAAAATCTCATTACCGACCCCAGTAATCTATTTAAACCCATGAAGCTTTGCCGTATACTTTTTTACCTTAATATTTATGAAGCTTAAAATAATTCAAAAAAGTTCCGTGGTTAAACGAAAAGCAAAATCACGTCCCAACAAGTAGGTACCTATTGTATCTAATTTACATTAACTTGGTAAGCCGTCACTTACTTCTAGTAACTGTCGAAACTTAGTTAAGGAGGTAAACATCGTTAGCTTTCGTAGAGGAAGATTACTAATAACATCGGCTTAGTTATGTTTTGTGTAGGTATTGTTATATTTCTCCGCAAGCTTTTGATTAACGTAACTACATAGTGATTTATTGTCATTTCAATAGGCTTGGACATTTTCTGTAGTTACTTTCAATGTACGCATCTATTGCGATAGTAAGTAAATGTAAAAAAAAAAACATACGTAGGTACTTTGAAAGGGCAGCGAAATTTGCGGTTTCTTGCTAAATATACTAACTTGTAATACAAGCGGAAGTCCTTATCTAATTAATAGTGTTAAAAAGAGACTTCCACTTGTATTACAAGCGTTCGAGAAACGGGCCCCAGCTCAACCACAGCTCAACCATATCCAATACATGTTGGCCAAAATTATGGTAGGTTTAGTTATTTGATATCCATTAGGAAAAGTAGGTCGACCTAAAGTTAATTCCTCGGACAAATTTTACTAAAAAGATGAACCAAATAAAATAAAATCGTTTTACTCTCAAGAATTATAAACTCACATTCATGAATTTGGTCATGATCTCATGCTATCAAACAATATTCGCATTTTGTATCTGTGAGTGCCGAGATACTTTCTCATTTAAGCCTCATAAAACTTTTTATTACTTTTGGGGCAAGATTAGAGCAATACGAGAAAGTATATTTATATCGACGGCGTCCCCATTATTCCCCATATCTATGATACAACATATCTTCAACTCCATTATAGGCGCAGTCGTGGAACTAATTTTTGATTTAGTGACAAAGTTCGAATGAAAAAAGTGCTATTCGACATTTCGACACCATTTATTTCTCACTTTATGCTGCTTTTTTGCCAGTGCTTAATCGGGAAAAGGTCACTTGAAAAGTTGGAGCCGGGCTCTAGTATGCTTCCGCACGTGACTAGGAATTCGTATTTATAAACAATCTCTTTCAGCAGCCCTTTCAAAATGGTGTATAAATATTATGCCTTTCGTGTTTGATAGAACTGATGCATTGAGTGATTATTAATTTTGCTGTAGAATATTGTACAGGGTTTATGTTTAAAAGGTTTATCTTGTTATATGATATTGTAATATCTTAGAAAAATATTAATGCAGCGTCTGCACAGTCACGTACTTGGCGCGTCGAGTGTCATGCGCTGCAGTAGGCGCTGTATACGTTCGAGATGTACCAGTTTTATGCCATAACACGCGCGACGAGCACCCACAGTCTCGGTGTCACATTAAATTCATCGTCAGTGTGCTAAATTTGCCATCAATGGTACCTATATTTTTCAAAAAGAATATCAAGTAACAATCATTGCAAAACGAATCAGAAATATTCTACAATACATTTGCTCAGAAGGTGCTCTTTTGAGTTTTTAAACTCAATAGAGTATAATTTTCTCGCACTAGTGACAAAATAATTTTTTATAGTACTTTTCAGCACGGTCTAACTAAAACTCCTAGTTAGCTTTTATATTAGTGACATAATGCATTGTAAAATGCTGTAAGTATTATATACTTGTTGACATGTAGCCTTCTTTTATGACTAAGTAACTAATTCAAACTAACATAACAAGTCCAAAACTTCAGATAAGAAGGTAAGTGGATATCTCGCATTATTTTGAAACATCATATAATTATGAACTGGCGAAATGCGAGAGTTACTACTGTATATACTGTATACTACTGTGAGAGTTCACTTTCTACCTATTTTTATAGTTATTCAGAATAGTCAGTTTTTCGCCTCTCTAAATAAGTAGGAGCAAAACTTTCGGATCAAATGCATTTTTTACAAATAATGCCCTCTCCGGGATGCGAACCCAGAACCTCCAGGTTTGTAGGCAGGGTCACTACTAACTAGGCTACTAAACTGATAAACTAATATAGATCAAATGATAGCTAGCCTATTTAGATGTTCATAATATTATTTCGAAGAAAAGCTAATTAGCATTCCAATAAGGTATTTATTGGTAGCTTATAAGCACTGAAGATTGACAAAGAAACGATTGGCTATTTTAATAGCTTGGATCCCTTTATAGAAATGAAGGTAGGTATTCTCATTAAAACATTGGAAATAACAAACATTTTGCTTTCCATTTCGCAAATGACCATTCGCGATCAAATTGTCGCATTGAACATTAATGTACACTTTCATCTCCATTTTATAGGCAATTGAATAAAGGGCGGTAATTTCATCTTATTATCGTGCGCGCGCTTCGACTGACGAGTCTACGGCCGAAATATTCAACTCCAAATATTGCATTTACTGGCTCAATGTCCAGTATTTAAATGTGATCGTTTGACTAACCGACCAGAGCTTAGGTGCTTTGTCGGGTTTATTTAATTTGGCTGCAACATGAAACAGTAACCAGCCGCTGCAATTCTATTTAAATCCTCAGCCCAACGAATATACTGGGAAAATTTGTATTTTGCTTTACGAGTAATACAAATAGAAAGCTACATAGGTAAGTTTTGAATACTCAGCTTTACACGGGTATGAACACTTTCTTTATCGAAAGATGCTAGTCTTTGTGTACTATCTGTCAAGAGAAGAAAAAGAAGAAAAGTTGACGTCCAATCTGGTGCCTACTTTTAGAAATGAGAGCGTCTGCCTAAAGGCGTACGACGTCGCGAACAACTTTCTAGCTGGATACAATAGTTTACTTCCAACTGAAACTAATTTCAAATATTCGCCAGATGATTTTTTTTGTATTATAGGTACATTACCAGACAACAAGTTTTATAGTTAGGTACCGTATTTGACCGTCAAATTTGTTTTATATTTAGTATTTCAACATATGAAACAAAACAAGAAGAACGTGAGTGATGAGTTTCTAAATAATGAGTAATCTCGTAACTCATATTTAGCTGAAACGATAAAATCAAGTTTTTAGGTTGAGGTGTTCGCGGCTTGTCTGGGAACTTTAAAAGGACATCTCAACAAATTTCAGATTATTTGACTGTATGACAATGGGTATTGTCTGGCTCTAAAAGGGTTGAACGCGAGTCTGGGACAATGAGCTCATTTATTCCTTCCCTTAGGCGTAGACGCAAACTACGGCCGCTGGATTAACGGGGTGAACACGATGAAATAATTACTTTCAATTACTGTAAGAAAAATATGCAATCCAATCTCGCCGTCTGCTAGTCGCACCATTCTGCACTACTTCTAGAGATTTTTTCATTAAAAAACTTTACTTTGTGCAGTTTTAAATAGTTTTTACAAGTTTTTGTGGAACTAACCAAATTATTTTATTAAATATGTTTGATTTGTGTTTCGTAGCAATTATTGTTCATTTCTCTATACAATTACTAGCACTTACATACGCAATTGTCCAATGTCCATGCCTTTTGTATACAAAATAACTCATGATATTGTAACCTTTCAGTATTTTGAATGTTTTTAGCTATTTTATTACTGATTAATGTAATTATGACTTGTTTTTGTTTATCTCTAGTAACCAGATCTTAGGTTAAAGCTTTGAATAATGTTTTCAACCTTAGCTCGGCTTTTCGTTATCTTTAGGTACGTATCTACTAAACATTTAAAGAAAAAAAAAGTTAACGCGAGAGAGACTGATATCTTTACTAGGAGCTATAAAACGTGCTTTTTGGAGAACCCTTGAAATTCCTTCCATCATTTCAAGAAACCCTTGTCACTTCCATTACGTCCCACGACGCGGGCGGCCGTTCTGATCCGCCCGTCCTTCATTTACAGGAGTTATGGCCTTCTCATATTTCCTAAATGGCGTGTACTTTGATCTTGACGAATTTGGAGTCTCAATTTATGCACGTCATTCTTCTGAAACCACGTGTAATGAGGAATTATAATGAAATAAAACAATTCCATAGCTTGAGAGGTACTCGTAGAAGACGTATATTATGTACTTATGTAAGTATTTTACGTGAAAGTTACAAACTCTCGAATATAAGTTACACGTAATTAAACATCTATATCGTTGATCCACTTAGAGGTAAGTACTTATAATTATAATATGCAGTCTTTATAAGGTGTACGTCCTAGTCCTAAAGTAGAAACTTTTTCGAATAGAAAGTACACATAATTATGTATTGGTCACCCTTAGAGTATGGTCAAAGGTGCCTAGAGCGCTTGTGGTCTGGCGATAAATCGCACGCAGCGGTCGTGGGTTCAATCCCCGGCTCGAACCAATGAGTTTTTGAAAAAACGTATGTACGAAATATCATTTGATATTGACAAGTGCTTTACGGTGAAGGAAAACCTCGTGAGGAAACCTACATACACCTGCGAAAAAAATCACGGGTGTATGTGAAGTCCCCAACAAGTATACTGGGCCTGCGTTAAGACCACGCAAAACAGCACTTTCTTTTCTCCAATCTGATCTATGTTGACCTGCTTCCGGCTACTCTTTCAAAAAGGAGTCCAGCTCGTCTCGCCATCGCCAACGAGGTCTGCCCAGCAGTGAGACACTATATGCTCACAATAATAAGCACCTTTTAACTGAGCATTACAGATTACTGTGAATTATAAACATAATTCAGCGTGGATAATTTTGTAAAAGACAGTGCTTAAGCTAACTTGCACTTGTGCAAACAAACCACGGAGACGATAAATTAAACAGTCTCCAGAAGCAGACGCTAAGCTCCCGACTTAGGCGGCTCCGCGCCTCGCGGCCACGCACGTGTAAATGCACCATAAGCCGCAGTAACCTAATCATTTACTATTAAGCAGGCAATATCCTAATATATTAGAGCATTAGTACATTCCGAATTCGACGTAATACAATCAAGAGCTAAACTTTCAGATCCAGGCTACTACAGCGGACTTCCAAATTCGCAAATTTCGAACACTTATCTCTCTCACTCTAAAGGCGTCATTAGTGTGACAGAGACACTAGTTCGAGGTAGATATAATAGAGTCATAACCAAGCTTTTCAATCTCGTACCTTAGGCCATTCAACAAGCTTCGTAACCTAAACACGGCAACGGCAATCGACTGAAAATCTCTCTATTCTCTTCACGATTGTGTAAAATACTATTATGAAATCGTTCTTGCCGTTCATGTAAACTGAACAGAGTTTAATTTTATTTTGTTCCATTTTGCAGAGGCGTACAAGGATAAATTAACAAGCATAAAATGATCATGTTTCCAATGGTAACAGCTTATTATAATTAATTATTATATTCGAAGCAACATATTTTCGTTAATTAGCACATAAAAGCACTACTGCAGGAATATCTATTTTAGTTGTTATTTGGAAGTTAAATATTTTCAGGATAAGTACCAAATCGTTAATCATTCCATTTACTTTTTACATGCTTCATAAGATCGATTTACACCAGCAATCTCAGTTGTTTATTATTTGAACAAAAATATCACAAAGTTGCAAAAAATGTCCAATTACTGTAGTGTACGAGATTACCTTGGCGAAACAAGAACCCTGTTTATTTCCATACAAAATAGTCATCTCGGGCCCGCGGCGGACCCGGTGGTGGATTCGCCTTTATTGCCCTTGAGGGGTTGTATTTTGAAAATTCTTTCTTAGTAAGCGCTTAAAAAGTTTGTAAGTTCGACGTCTTTATTTAGCTTGTTAGTAGTTTATAAACATTAACTGTCTTGTATAATGATTAAAATTTTAATTGAAAGTTAGGATAACATAGGTGGTACTACTTATTAATTTTGCACTAAATCCATTGAACTTTAACACCATTGACATGTCTACATTGACTTGAGTTAGGTGTTAATTGTGAAAACACAAATCAAATTTATTTATTAACTAAATATTTTGATTTGTGTACTTATTTTATCCCCAGTAGTTATACTACTTAATACTGCATAAATTGTAAATATTGGATGTCATATACCAAAGAAAAAACGACGTGGGTGATCTTGGTCGTTTTTTCTTTGGTATAATATGACATCCAATAATTATAGTTTACTAATTTGACTTGTAATAATTATACAGGGTGACATCTAGGCCGCTGAGCAGCAGTGAAGAGGGTACTAGAAACAGTCACGCTGAGAAACATTTACCATGGAGACAACCAAGAAATCGCAAAAAAAACCTCCTAATTACGAGTTAATTGATATTTCAATTATTTAACTATCAATGAAGGCTGAATTAATTCATAATTATGAGGTTTTTTCGCGATATTTTCGAGTTACTCAGCGTTACCATTCCCTACCCTCTTCACCCCTGCTCCACTACCCAGATGACACCCTGTATAACGAGTGACGTTCGCCTTTGATTGCCAATCACGGATGAATGCCAATCGCGATTCAAACAGTCGAGATTATAGTTATGTACTAGTTACGAGTAATTTGGTTATTATTACGTTTTTGATATGAAAAAGTTTAGTTTTTTAAATTCCTTTACACGAATAATTAGATTACGAAGCCGCTGGTATGTTTTTTTTTCGAATAAAGAATGACAATATTGCGTTACATTGTAAAATCGCTGCAGCGATTGAGCGGTTCCCGGACCGTCCGGTATTCCGGTACAAATTAAATTAATATCACGCGCAATTTATTGTCGACCAAGACGAGGGTCGACAAGTGTGTGAAACAATTTGGCGAAATGAGTTAATTTTAAGCGTAAATGGCGTCGACGCGGGTGGCTCGGCCGGACTGAGACGAGCAGTATAACTTTCTTACACTTTTTCTATCTATATAGTTTATAGATAGTCCACTATGATAGTCCACTACTGGACGTAGCCCTCTCCTACTATTAACTATGCGTATAAACGCATTAGGAGGAAAATACCCTTAATCGCCACGCTGCCTGAGCAAGCGGATTGACAATCGCAATAATGTGTCCACTATGATGTCGCTCGTCTTTTATCAAATAATGGTCAGTGACACTTCAATCCCTTAGTCGACTCTTACGACACCCGCAGGAGGAGTTGGGGTGTTCTTACTGCCGTCACCAAACGACTGAATCACCGGATGTACAATGTGATAATATCTATCTACTGAGTGGTATTTATTTTTGACTGATTAATCTGTTGGCTGATTATTTAAACCCCAGTTAACAGGTACCCGTCATATAAATGTTGTCTCTAGGGCTTGCATTCCGGAATTCCGGAATTTCGAAATATCGGAATTTCGGAACGATTTTGCCGTTTTTACAGTTCCGGAATTGACACAGCTAATATCGGAATTTCGGAATTAAAAAAAAGTGTTTTTATTATATGGATAAACATAAAATATCAGCACGATTATGATAATCAGGTACAGAATAGAGGATACAAAGCCACCACAATATACAGGGTTGGGCGGATTAAGTGTCCTAATTAAAAAGTGGTATAAAAGTTTCAAAACAAAACAATATTACTAATCTTGGTGTTATTTATATCAGAAACATTCTATATTTTACCGCAGCAATTGATAAATTTGAAAAACTCCCCTTTAACATGTATTATTTTAAGCATTATGTCGTATAAGGAATTTCATTCGGCACGCACTACCTTATCTGCCATGTGATGTCATATTAGGTTATCTAACCCTAGTAAAAACTTGAATCTTAGCCTAAACCCGTCTCAATAAAACTCTGCATTGATTTGTATATGGAAATGTTTATAGCATTTCAGTTATCTAAAGATTTAACGTACTTTGCTAGGTAAATATCAGCCTCATAATTTTGGCTATAACTTGGTATTTCTTCTTATCATATTGTACCCTGATTGATTAACTTTTTGGAATAAATTTATAACTAAAATACCTTCCTTTCTAGTTCTTAATAAAACACTATACCCATAATCAATCTGGCATTTACCAAACTCTTGCAATGAAAATGCATTTTCTTTGAAAAATGACCTTCGTGCCGCCTATTCGACTTTTTGTATTTAACTCCTATATTTTTTAAAGAGAGAGGGTGTCAAGGAAACACGGTTATAACAATTAATAAGAATAAATATATTAAAGGTCGATACGCAATGATAGAAGTACAAAGGAAGAAGCCGTTGTCAAACCATAGACAACTATACAATTTACTTATAAATTAAGTATGTCTCCGACATAATTGCCCCGGAGAAAGGAATATAATGAGTGTCTTGAATAGTAACAAACATAAAAAACATAAAATTAACATTATACTCCATTAGTAGGTACATAAACAAATGAATTAACGGAACCTAAGGAACTTGCTTAGGTACAGTTTCTAAAAATTAAATAATAAAATTATTCTACTGGTAGAAGAACTATTTTGGACACAGCCCTACGATGTGTTTTACCATCAGCTGTTCGAACATCTACAACTCTTACTTTATTATCAGAGCCACTAAATATTTTAGTGACCCTTCCTAGAGGCCAATGAAGAGGTGGGGTGTTAAGATTTATCAAAAGAACTACAGCGCCCTCTTTGAGATTAGGCAGATCTTTATACCATTTCGTGCGTTCGTTTAAAGAAGATAAATAATCTTTCGACCAAACCTTCCAGAAATGTTGTTTTATTTGTTCACAAGTTCGCCAAAATTGTAAACGGTTAGTTGGTACATCAGTTAAATCATGTTGAGGAATGGCCAGAATCGGACAACCAATTAAAAAGTGACCCGGGGTCAAACAAGAAAAATCATTGTTATCTTGCGTGGTAAGCTGCATGAGGGGGCGTGAATTTAAGATGCCTTCGATTTCTATTGTAATTGTGTTAAATTGCTCATACGTGAACGTTTTGCAGCCAGAAATTCTTTTTAAATGGAATTTAAGGGATTGAATACCACGCTCCCAAATACCACCATGATTGGGACTGAATTGTGGGATAAAATGGAATGCTATTTCCTTTTGGAGAGAATAATTGTGCACTGCACTCTGAAACTCCTCACTACTGTGTAAATTGTACAAATCCCGCAGCTGATTACTGGCACCTTTAAAAGTTGAGGCGTTGTCACAGTAAATATCAGTGGGAACTCCTCTGCGAGCGATAAATCTCTTAAGTGCTGCCAGGAATGTATTCGTGGACATGTCAGAGACTACCTCTAAATGAATAGCCTTACAAGCAAAGCAAATAAATAAAGCAACATACACCTTGGTGATGATGCTGTTTCGTTTTGAGGACTGCTTAATGTCAAATGGGCCGCAATAATTTAAGCCCACCTTTTTAAAGGCCCGATCAGGAGTAACGCGGTCTTTAGGAAGCGAACCCATTAACTGCTTTGACGCTTCGGCTTTATGTCTACGGCAAATAACGCACTTAAAGATGACACTCTTTACCTCTCGTACAGAATTGATAATATAATATTTCTGAAACAGATTACCAAGAATAAGTTTCGAGCCACTGTGTAACATAGCTAAATGCTCTTGTCTTATAATTAATGTCGTTATATGACAATGTTTTGGCAAAATAATGGGGAACTTTTTTGAAAAGTCTAAATCTGAATGCTGCAATCGGCCGCTAACTCTTAATACTGATTCTTTGTCTAAAAATGGACAAAGACGACAAAGTTGCCCCTTAATTTGTCTTTTTTCTGCAATACATTTCATTTCTTCAGCAAAATAGTGAGTCTGAATAGCTTTAATTATCATTATGAAAGCTGCCCTATACTCTGTGAGAGAAACTTTTCCTGCCTCAGTGACGTTCTTTCTACATTTGTTAATAAATCTCAGTATGTAAGCCATCACAATTACGGTTTTGTAAAGACTTGAATATTTCTCAAAGAATGGATGTATTGGCACACTATCCACGACTGTCAAACATGTTTCATATTCGTCACTGTAGCTATGAAAAGGTTTTTCCACTTCGGATAAAAACAAATTGTAACTGTCACAATCAGTCAAATAATCAGGTCCATGCTTCCATAGCATGTTTTCAGCCAGATTTTGCGGATCTGACCCTCTAGAGAGAATATCAGCGGGATTTAGTAAGCCTGGAGTAAAATGCCAGAACATACCTTCAGCCAATTTGTTAATTTCGCGAACTCTATTCCCAATGTAAGCAGGAACCTTCACAGTTGAAATTTCCAGCCAACTGAGAACAATCTTTGAATCGCAAAATAAATGTACATAAGAAATGCTTAAATTAGTAGCTACATTTCTCATAACCATTGCTAGCAAAAGCGCACCGTTCAGTTCCAATTTGGGTATGGTTAATTTAGAATTTACACCTGCCAGCCTAGACTTAGAGCAAAGCAAGTGAATGTGAACAACACCCTTTGTCTTGACTTTAATATAAATGCAACAGCCATATGCTTGAGTAGATGCATCACAGTAACCAATCAACTGAACTTCATCTGCATCTGCCAATTCCAAATATCGGGGAATGTGAATGGTCGGCATATTTGTAAGATTTGTGTAAAATGATTCCCATATTTGCACTAAATCATTGGGCAGTGGTGTGTACAACTGAAGATCATTTTGCCAAAGCAAATTTAAAATAAGTTTGGCCTTCATAGTGACAGGACCAACGAATCCCATCGGATCAAACAGTCTGCTGATAGCGCTCAACACATTTCGTTTAGTCGGAGATTCAACGGGGTTTACAACGCGACCGCTCAGCTGGAACTCATCAGCCTTCGCATCGTAAGACAAGCCCAATATCTTGACCACTGATTTATCTTGATCGATGTCTTTAGTATTGAAACCTAAAGTTTCTGGAGGCAGAACGCTTAGCAATGTTGAGCTGTTTGAAATCCATTTATGAAGCTTGAAGTTAGCAAGCTTCATAATTGAAATGAGCTCGTCTTTAAGCTGCATTAAGCCCTGTAAGGTGTCATTACCAGTTTGAATATCATCGACATAAGAGCTATTTATGATGGCCTCACTAGCAAGTGGATATTCTTCTTTGTGCCTTCTTGCCAACTCGATGAGACATCTTGTTGCTAAAAATGACGATGAGGTCAAACCGTATGTAATTGTTTGCAATTGCAGGACGTTCATAACTCCATCTTCGCGCCACAAAATGTTCTGCAGCCGCCTGTAATCTGGATGAGCTAGAATCATCCTATACATGTGTCGAATGTCACATTGCAATGTATACTTATGCGTTCGAAACTGCATTATAATATCAAACAAAGATCTTTGCACTGGAGGACCTTTGCACATTATATCGTTCAAACTGAGACCGTTTTTTGTTTTGACACTCCCGTCAAAGACAACGCGCAACTTATTTGTCAATCTGTCAGGACGCAAAATTGCATGATGTGGCAAATATGTCAAGGGATCACTTTGGGGATCACTGTTTTTTGTATCAATGATTTTTGCGTGACCTAGTTCCAGGTACTCGTGTATGAATTTTTTGTATAAATCGTGATAAACAGGATCCTTTGTAAATCGCCTTTCTAGGCTGTATAAACGTTGCAAGGCAATCGCATATGAATTGGAAGGGTCAACATCCTGCAATTCAACCTTGAGCGGAAACTTGACCTCGAATGTATTATTTTTTAAGGTTACCGACTCCTGAAATACCTTTTCGCTATACTCGTGCTCTGACAGGGATTCATGATACATATCAGGAACCTTCTCTGCCTCCCAAAATTGACGAACGCAGTGGTCAAGATCGGGTTCAACGACTGTATGCATAGCAATGGATGAAGTGGTACCGGTTTGGCTGGTGGACGAGATGATGTATCCCAGCTGAGTGTTGAGCAGGATGGGATCCTCTGGTCCGCCTTCTATTTTGCCATCTTGGATTATTTTGAAGAATACATCACTGGCTAGCAGCAGTGATATTTCTCCTGGAATATGAAACTCTTTATCAGCTAAAGCTATATTTTTTGGTATTACGAAGTTGCTTAAGTCTATTTGTTTCTGAGGCAACTTCGATGTAATTTTTGATATAATTGAGCATGTAACACCCAATTTGAAGTCACGAACCGTTGACTCTATAGTCAGATTAATGGATTTATCAAAGCTGTTTTTGTAAATGTCCCCTAAAGTGCCAATATTTTTATGAAGTTCATGTTGTGGCAACCCTAGTTGATTGGCAAATGCAGATGTGCAAAACGAAGTTTGAGAGCAACTGTCCAAAAGTGCTCGCACTATGTGTCTCTTATTATCAGCTCCAACTACTATTACCTTAGCTGTTGGTAAGAGTACATAGTTGCTGGTATCCTGTGCAACATGCATGCTTACTGAAGGTTTGTCACATTCACTCCCTTGTGCCGTCGGTGCAGGCTGGTCGACTGGTACATGTATCAAAGTGTTGTGAAGGCTGGAATGACAAAGATTGCACTTAAAATTATACCTACACTTTTTGACATGAGACGTAAGGCAAATTAGACACAACTTATTTTTTACAGCGAAGTCACTTCTATGCTCCGGCTTGAGAGCAAGAAAATCGGGACATTTGAATAATTTATGTTCCTTATTGCAGAAAGAACAGTGTGGTTGCAGAACTTGAGGGGTTTCTACCTTGTTGACCGTTGCAAGATTCACGGACTTACTCACTGGTTTATGTACCTTATCGTTGACAGCTGGGCTGGCCTCGAGAGTAGCCGCACGTTTTTCCAGGAACTCTAACAACTCATCAACAGACACAACTGTTGTGGTATCCCTGTCACCGTGAAATAACCTTGCAGTATAGGGGTCAAGTTTGCGTATTAAAATGCACGACAAGATTGCGTTCCACTTATTAACGGGTTGCTTCAGATTTTCAAGAGCTTTAACACGCTGCCTAACAGATGCTACAAAATCACGCAGTTGCTGGGACGTGCCTCGATGCAACCCTTGCAAATCCAGTAGGCTGGTGACGTGGCTGTTAATAAGTAAGGCGGGGTTATCATACCTTTTATCCAGTAACTGTAGGGCCGGTTCGTACGACTCACCAACAATCGGTAGGCTATCAATTATTTGTAATGGCTCTCCTTTTAAATACTTCTTTAAGAAACAAAGCCTTTGAATGTTTGAAATCCGGGTGTTTTCATGGACTACAGCACGGAACATTTCAATGAACGGCTTGTAGCTGGATATATCCTTTCCGTCGTAAATTGGGATATCCAGAGATGGTAATTTTGCTATGCCTTGTGAACCTTCTGTGTGCTGTATAGAAGTATTCGGACAGACCTTCGACTTCAATAGACGTTCTATGTTTGCCAAAGTATTCATGTAACAGTCTTCGATGTCATCGTCGTCATCACAGGGCACGTCTAAGGCTACCAAATTTATGATCGACTCTTTATATTTTGTATATGCTTCCTTCAAAATATTTTTTCGTACCTCCAAATCTTCCTTGGTAAAATCCTTGTGTCGTTCTAACCCTCGTTCCACACGTTCTATAGAAGACTTGTATTGCTTTAAAGCCGCATCCCATTTCTTTTTCTCCATCTCCATGTTACACGTGCAATATGAAGTTGCACTACTATAAATAGATATGTCTGTGTCACTATCCAGTTCGAATTGACACTTTGACAAGTTGCGTTTAAAATCAAATATGTCGATAGAGTTTTAATGCGACTTCGGGAATAAAATGAGATTGTCAAATTTTGACGTACTTCAATCTTCTATGGGAAAATTTGGAGATTTTAATTTTAAATTTATTATTGAATCACTGAATATTCACTCGAAATAACAATACACGCGAGAAATCAAATATAACTGAACATCTTTTTCGGCACCATGTCAAGGAAACACGGTTATAACAATGAATAAGAAT
The DNA here is from genome assembly GCA_025490895.1 of Thaumatotibia leucotreta. Taxonomy (NCBI): domain Eukaryota; kingdom Metazoa; phylum Arthropoda; class Insecta; order Lepidoptera; family Tortricidae; genus Thaumatotibia; species Thaumatotibia leucotreta. Next base: position 142 of record JALPQI010001575.1, on the reverse strand, counting down.
AAATATATTAAAGGTCGATACGTAATGATAGAAGTACAAAGGAAGAAGCCGTTGTCAAACCATAGACAACTATACAATTTACTTATAAATTAAGTATGTCTCCGACAGAGGGCACATATATAAATTATCTGTTTTATAAGGG